>ML830654.1:42523-55786 GCA_009831015.1 Picea engelmannii | reverse complement strand
ACTGCACTCTTTGCAGGAATCTCCTGGCTCAGATAGAGAAACAATTGAAACTCATTCCATCCTCTTTCATACTTCAGTTTCAAAACATGAAATCACATGCACAACATATACCAAGCAAATACATAACAGAAAACAAACATTCCTGAGCATATCAACCATACACAGAGAAAACAACACAAACCATGAGTTTGAATCAAAGCTTCTTTCTATTAATTCAATATCTGTACATGGGTGTTCTTCATACAATCCTCTGCTCTGCTCTTCTCTCTGAATGTTGGCTAATGTTACAATGATACAATGAGGGTGTCTATATCCGTTTTCCCTCCTTCCATCTAAAACTGTCTAATCTAGAAGTAAACATCTATCTACCAGTATTAAATCTATTAAATGCCTCCTATCTATTTCAGCCAAGAGCGTAAGGCTCGAGGTATGATACAATATTCAAAAGCACTCTTTCATAAATGGATCATTTATACATTGGCGCATCCTCTTGAATGAAATTTCAAAAAGTTTCGGCTGGACTTTTCCAGCTGTCCGTTGCTTTCCATGCTAGCTCGCTTGTCTTGGGCTGGCGATGCTCCTGCATCACTAGGTAAGCATTCATGGTGAAAATTAGGGTTATAAAAGATGCCCCCTAATGTGTGAGGTCAGAATATCATCTGATGGCTGAAATACATTACCAATATTTATTGATGTGTCAAACAAGTGAGCCCAGAGACCAGGAATTGGGAGGCGTCGTCTGAAAAATAACAAATGTCTCACCAAGGCAGGCATACCCATGCTCAGGAAAAAATAGAATCATGGCTACCAATCAAATACACTGTAGATCCATGTCAAATAACTATATAAAGTGTAGCCATGAACAATACACAGTGGAGCTACATATCGAAATCAAAAAGATATACATATAGAGTATCCATCTTCTAGAAGCTCATATGGCCTGATGGCTGGAGATGAGATCTTCAGAGCTCGAAAAACAACTTTAAAATCTTCAAAACTCAAGGTAGGAGTGTATGAGTGTACGAATTCACTACCCAGAGGTCTTCGACGGCTCGTCGGTCATGAACTAGATAATCTTGATGATCAGACTGAAGACTTCATTGATTTTGAACAAGGACATGATTGGACATTCAGGATGGTCGGGTATGAGGGAAAGAGACAAATTGCAGAGGAACCGACTCAAGCTTGGTAGAAACTTCTCTTGGACAACAGCACAACAAATGATGAGACTTAGGCAGCATGGCTTTAATCATAAGTTTACGAAGCAGGAGGCAACGCAAACTCTCCATATGTTTGGAAGAATAACCAAATGGAGGAGGACACAACTCTATGTAGCAAGAACAACTTTCTAAGGTCGTATTACATCCCATAGTTTGACAAACAAACAGACAGATGTGCTTTATCCAAGGGCGACTCATTATGCTGCCAATAAAGAAAATGCTTTTCCCTTCCTCTTTTTGGGGTATATTTGATTTTTTTTTGTCTTTTTCAATAATTTTGGAAAAAAGAATAAAGGAATGTTACGTTACAATTTAGGAATGAGTGTGATGAACATACAAGTTCAAGGCGCAAGGACAAGACTGATGTTCAGAATAGTGATACTTGGGAAAAATCCTCCAAGGTCCAAGGGTGTTAAGACGCAGAAGAAAACTGCTACAAGGTTGGCGTATAAGGTATGCAAACGCGGTTAACAAAACACACAATGGTAACGTCCTTCGATATAAGTTTAACGAGCCTAGAGAAGGTAAGCTCGATGGTTTTTCATATTTAGAGAGTCTGAAAAAACATAAAAGGAGACTCCATTGCGGTACCTTTTTTGAAGATAGTCTAGTCGGTTCGAAAAAGGGGTAAACTAGCACCGACAAGACGTCTATTCAAAACCATTTTAACGGGTGTGATAAGGACAAGATCACTCGGCCATTTTTTCATTTTTAAGGAGTCTGAAAAAAGATTAACTATGGATTCCGTCAGGAATTTTCTTCTGGACCTATTTAACGAATGTGAAAGAATAAGGTCACTCAATTATCTTTTCAATTTTAGGGAGTCTGAAAAGAGCTTAACTATGGACTCTGTGGGGGTTCCTTTTTCGTAAGTTTAGTCCCTAAGGCCCGAAAAAGGGGTAAAATTATACCTAAGAGTACTCTTCTAAAGAACTGAAGTTCCATAGAGTATACCTTTGTTTGTATAGTTGACCGTCCGGACCAAAAAAGGGGTAAATTACCGCTAGACAGACGTGAATTCAAATTTCAGTTTAACGAGCGTGAAAGGCCACAAGATCACTCGACAATATTTTCATGTTTAGAGGGTCTGAAAAGGGCTTAAAAGAAGACCCGTTATTTTTTGGGAGTCCTGAGGGTGAGGTCAAGAGCAAAAAAGAATCATGAAAATGAGGCTCAAACTCGTATTCAGGAAAAACTACAAGGACTCCCGAGCCTATAGTGTTTTAGAGACAACATGGATACCATAATACAATCAAGATCTACCTAGGGCATCCATGTTCTGGTAATCTCTACCACCAAGTTGCGACACTTCTAACGTAGCTATGATGGTTTTGTGTCACAACCTGATGGGATCGATCCTATGGAAAGGGAAAAAAAGACAACGAGGTACAAAAGTCAGGGTAGAAACCTAACCTATATGTTCAAGTTGATCCTCGGAAAAAAAAAAATCCACAGATCGTCGAAAATTACCCAAAACTCAAAAAACAAACTGTCCCAATACCCAATCATATCCCTCCCATGCAACTCCTGAATCACTCTAAATGGTTTTTAGTTTTAAAAAAATGATAAGGAAGGCCAAAAAAGTGACAAAAAGAGGCCAAAAAGTCTAGAAATAGAAGTTGGCAACTCATTATCACCATTGTTGATTTGGAAATTGACTCTGGAGCCAAAATACCCCCTTTGTCAAAAGCGGTGATTCCAGGAGCTACAGTGGACGAAACGAACTTATGTCTGGACCAAGTAAGTACAAACTCTCTTATCTTGCATTTTAAGTCTTTATTTTTTCATTGGGTTTCATTTTTTTAGGGGGGCATTGACCTTTAAAAATTCATCCCTAGGTCCACACAGTCTGTCCCAGGACAGGTCGTGTGTACATTTGGCCATAGTAAACTCTACATGCGTGCACACGCGACTGTCACTATTACAGCCTGTGTGTACCCCCTTATTGAATGAAAAAGGCTTAAAAAGCAAGGGTTAACCCTCTTGAACCTTGGTGTTTTGTAGGATGTATCTCCACTGGAGAGAAAGAGAGCATCAAGAGGTTAGTGAGTTAGTCAGGGAAGACCCCAATGCTGTGGTGACTTTGATGCAATGTGGGTTACTCAAGTTTTTCCTATGTCCTTTTATGCGAACACAACCTAGGCTACTGAATGCCTTGATTGAATACTAGCATCTGGATGTAGAGGAATTCATGTTAGAGGGGTAGTCACTAGTGCCCACGATCGAGGACATTTATTTTTTGACTGGCCTCTCCCGGAGAGGGGAACCAGTCAACTTCCATACTTTTCCGTCAGGGCCACATAACATAGCGGAATTGATAGGTCTATACTGTGCGGATGATACAGACTGCTCGAGCTCATAGGTGCCTATAAGCAAGATCACTGACTTATTGCTACAAGTGATAGTATTTCTTATTGGGCGAATCACTAGTTTTGCGGCTCTACATCATGCGTCCCATGCATAGATGAACTATGCAGTCCAGTGCTTACATGCACAATTTTTTTATTGGAGTACCACATTGCTTGAGTGTATGAAGAGGCAGTTGACAGATTGTCATTTGCAGACACAGAAGAACTTCGGGTTCGGGACCATTCTATGTTTGTTCTTTTTTGAGAGAGTTTCGAGTTTTAGTCCTCGAGTAGTGGTACGAGGACATCAGGCCTCTCTTCCTGTTGTGTATAGATGGGCAGTATTACTGCCACGACAGGGTGGCGAAAGGACCAATGAGTCCTTCGATGATGACTTCTTTTCGTGGTTGTCACGATAGATCCCGGTTATAGAGGATTACCCCTATGCTGAGATTGATTTCTCGAGAGACCCTGAGATACCAGTACCTCCTGGTGAGGAGCAAGGGGAGATGGGTAAGTCTCCACCTTTGTAGTTTTTTTTTTGGTTAAACATATGTAATTTTTATGTTGTTTTTGTTATATATATCATTTTTTTTTTGTTATACCAGAGTATTTGACGGATATGTGTTCATTGTGTGCAGATGTGGGACCAGTTCAACCGGCTGACTATGCGAGGAACATGCATCGTCCTCGGTCAGTGGCCACACCTGCTGTCGTAGGGGGACCCGCAGTAGCAGGAGATCTTCCAGCCGGGGAGGCTGAGAGGGTACTGAGATGAGTTGAGCGGAACTTTACTGTGCTCACTCGCACGATCCCAATGGCAGAGATTGAGGATCT
Organism: Picea engelmannii; assembly: GCA_009831015.1. Lineage (NCBI taxonomy): Eukaryota > Viridiplantae > Streptophyta > Pinopsida > Pinales > Pinaceae > Picea > Picea engelmannii. Next base: position 51,381 of record ML830654.1, on the reverse strand, counting down.
ACCACCATCTATGTAGTCTCATGTAGTGGGGGCACCACGGACGTGGGTCCAATTGTTTTGGTGTTTAGCCAACATTGTGGATCAGTATAACAGGGCCCACAGGCCCTGACTTTAGCTAGACATTTTTACGTGCCACAAGCACTACTTCTATATATTTTTTGAGGGCATAAGCCCTGTGACTCGTTATTGGTCCTATTTCTGAGGCGCTTGCATCCATCTGTGTACTCTGGTTACTCTATGATATTATATATGGTTTTTTTGTCTTTTGTGTCTTATGGATAATGTGTGCAAAAAATGTATTTACATGTTTATGTGAATGTTCTTTCATATGTGTGCAAGATGCCAATCTAAAATTTGATTATCTAGAGTATCTATAACTTGGTTTAATCTTCTAGGAACATGAAAATATGTAATATAATCAAAGTTTCGTTCTAAGAGACATACCTTAAGGAATCATCGGTGTAAAGTTGGATCCTGAACCCGGTATACTCTGTTTAAATGAGACACAACTAGTTGAGCATCGAGATAGACCTGGAGATGAGAGTGACCCAATGACAAAGCGTCACGAAGCAACTCAATAACTGCACTATACTCGACGACATTATTTGTGGTGTCACCTAAGCATATACCTCTAGAAGATAATAATTGGCCTTGAGGTGTAAAGATTACCCAAGTGTGGAGGCAAGCCTCTAAGTGTGCCGACTAGCACCATCTACATACCCAACGAACACCTTAGAATCACTTCACATCTGCCACAGTGACGAAATATAACATCAACGACACGTCCATAACACTAAAAGAAACTAAAAAGTAATAGTACAAAGACTATACATATGTTACAAAAAGTTACCCACAGTGACCTGCCTATGAGTAATACTTCCTGAGGTAGAGCCCATTTCTAGGCTCCGCCAAAGTATTCCCTTAAAATTCAACTAGACGATAAGCACCCTTTTTTAAAACCTCTTTTATGATGAAAGGTCTGAACCACATGGGTTTGAATTTTCCTACCCCCAGGGGGTCCTTATCTTGGTCATAGACTAGGACAAGGTCGCCTTTAGAGAAAATCCGAGGACGAACGGACCTATCATACTGACACTTGACCTTATGTTTGTGAGCCTCATTGGCCAGGGTCACATCACGACGCTACTCATTGAGCTGCTCAAGGTATACTAACCGTTCATCAAGTGGAGAAATGTATGGCAATAACTGTACTGCCAACTTTAGAGACAGGATCTGACATTCAATAGGCAAGACTGCCTCCAGCCCATAAACGAGCTGGAAAGGTGAGAAACTGGTTGCAGTCTTAACAGATGTTTGGTAAGCCCATAATGCCAAGAATAACATCAAATGCCAATTTAACTTGGTTGAGTTGATCGTTTGTTGTAGAATGGTCTTAAGAGTTTTGTTCATAGCTTCCACCTAACCATTTGCTTGGGGGTAGTAAGGTGATGAATGTTCCTGCCGTAACCAATATTTGACATTAACTCAGTCATCATCTAGTTTTGAAAGTGACTGCCATGGTCAATGACAATCTCCCTTGGGACGTTGAACCTTTCTATTATCTGGTTGAATAAAAAGAGAGTTGCAGTCTCTCCATCATCTTTAAACGTTGGCATAGCTTCAACCCACTTTGTAAAGTAGTCTATAACTACGATGATATAGTGGTGCCCCCTTGCTAAAGGAGGGTTTCATGTAGTGTAGTCAATCCCCCACTTGGTGAAGGGACCAAATGTGATGATAGGAAACATGGGAGCGGGATGTGCCCTCATCTTGCGAGAGAAGATTTGGCATGGGTGGCACTTCTTGACCAATTCGATACAATATTTGATAAGTGTCAGCTAGAAGTAACCCGTGCGTAGAATCTTTTGGGATGTTTCCAACCCAGAAAAATGACCGCCAAAAGCTCTAGCATGGCAGTCGTTAAGCATGATAACTACTTCATCGTGAGTAATGCATCGGCGTAGGATGCAGTCTACACCTCTCTGATACAATGTATCATCGAGTATGAGATAATTCTTAGCCTGATGGCGTATGCGTCGACACTCATCATGAGAAGCAGTGGTGGGGAACTTCAAAGTCTATAGATAGATAAGTATATCTCCATACCATGGATCCGGAGAGGTGATCAAAAACATATCTCCTCTGATAGGCGACTCTTCGGGCACAACATCACCTGACTCAACCGGAAGTTCCGAAATAAGTTCTGCAAAGACCAGTGACTTTTTGGACTTTGTTGAAACAAAATCTAAGTCAAACTTCTGGAGGATGACTATCCATCTATTGATTTTTCCATCTATTACCCATCATGTCAACATGTACTGAAATGGATTCACGACATCAATGATGGTGGTCTTGCGAAACAAAACATAATGACAAAACCGTTGAATAGCATGCATTACTGCCAACGCAAGTTTTTTGATATGAGAATAATTGATTTCCGGTCCTACGAGGCCTCGACTCAGATAATAGATGACATATTCTTAGAACAAGTCATCTTCCTAAACTAAGACCATGCCAATGGTTGATTCTGCTGCAGCCAAATATTATAATAAATACTTTTTATAGTTAGGTGGTCGAAGAAAAGGGGCAGTTGTGAGTGCATGTTTCAATGCGGTGAAAGAGCGTTGAGCGGCATCGTCCCAATAAAAAGGAACATCTTTTTTAAGTAAGCACATAAATCCCTTGGTGATCTCAGCGTAGCTAGCGATAAAGCGTCTTAGAAAATTTCCCTTGCCCTGGAGACTCTAAAGTTGAAGAATTGTGCATGGGGGGGGCAACTGAATTATTGCCTCAACCTTGAGAGGATCGACCATGATCCCTGTTGTTGACACTATGAAACCTAACAATCATCCTGATGTTATGAAAAATCTTCACTTGTTTGGGTTCAAGCAAATCCGGAAGTAGCGACAATGCTCAAAGATAAGTCGGAGGTGTGTGGGATGATCTGTTCTCTTATGAGATCGAGATGCTAAATCATCTAAATAGGCATCGACTATATGCTTGAGGTCATGGAAAGAAAAAAACATGGCCCACTGAAAGGTGGCTCCAACATTTTTTAGAACAAAAGGCATCTTACGATACACGAATGTACCCCATGGACAGATGAATGTCGTTTTGTGCTGGTCTTCGGGTTTGATTTTTATTTGATTGTATCCCGAAAAACCATCCATGAAAGAGAAGGCCTTGCAACCCACACATTCATCAATTATCTGGTCGATGAATGGTGTGGGAAAATTATCTTTGGGACAGGCCTTGTTCAAATCACGGAAGTCTGTACATACACGAATTATGCCTTGTTTTTTATTGACCGGCACGGGGTTTGACACCCATTGGATCAAATGGATAGGATAGATAAAATCGGATTTTAGCAATTTACCAACCTCAACCTTAATGGTTGTTGCTTTCTTGGGGTTAACTGGATGAAGCTTTTGCTGGACAGGCTTGGCATCTGGATACGTTGTGGTTTCATGTTCAAATATTTTTGGATTGATGCCTGGCATTTCCTCGTAAGACCAAGAAAAAACGTCACAGAATTCTTTAAAAAGATCGATGTAGATTTGAATCTCTTCAGGGGAGCAGTCAGCTCCGACGAAGACATTTTCCATGATGCCAGGGTCTCAGGATATATTGATCAGTAAGGTTTCAGCGATAGTTTCCATATTACCCTTAGCATAAACCTCGTGTGTAGCTAAGGGATTAATAGGACAAGACTGATCTCCCGTCATAGTCACGGTGAATTCTCCCGCTTCAATTCGACTTAACTCTGGGAGGAAGTATGATCTGTGATGAAGATCTTCCCAATTTTTGTCTGGACTAGTCATTTCTTCAATGATTTTTTCATCAAAGGGAAAGACAAAGTGTAATGAATCGATGTGAGTGAGAGAACCCTGAGCCCAAATAGACTCTAGAAGTGGATCAAACTCTTGTGCAGGAGTTGGATCAGTGTGGGCTGAAGTTTGCTAGACTAAAGAGTATGTTACTTCAGCTGCGAAAAAGGGCATGGACATGCCCGGGTGCCCTATCCCATCCATTGTGGCCGATGGGGAAGGAAGTATCCACAGATCATCGAAGTAAGTCATGCAGAATGACGAAACTTGAAAAAACTCAACCTTATGGTGATTGGATATAAACTTGATATCGCCTTGAGGGGGCGGGTAATAAAAGGTACCCATCAAAGATGGGCACAAACCAACCCCTACATTGATGACACCTAGTTGAGTATTATCAATCATCGGGACCGTGGATGCCCCCAATGCAGGGTCAGGTCTGGAGAAAGACAATTGATCGATGGTCATTATCCAGCCCTCGTGTGGAAACAACAAGACCCAAAAAACTATAGAAACCACATCTTGCATGGCATAAGTCCAACTCCTTCCTAACAAGAGGTTATAGTTGTGGGGAGCATCGACTACCTCTACTTCGACACACACGGTCTTCCCTCCTAACTGCACGGGGAAAGATGGAACAATACCATGTGGTCGGAATGAACAACAGTCGAAAGTAGTGAGGAGAGTAGGTGACGGAGACAAAATGGGCTTCCCAACGACCTTCCAACATGCCAACGACATAACGCATGTCGAGGCACCCTTGTCAACCACCGTGCGGAAGATATTATGAGTAAAAGTTTTCATGGGATAAGCCACTACTATCTGAAACGATACGTGGTAAGGCAGACGAGGTTTTAAGTTGGTTGTATCGAGCATGATTGTACCCAGATTACAAGTCTCAGTGGATCCTAAAGTGGTTAACAAGGCTTTCCTCTGGGAAGGGCAGCTTTGGAGGACTTCTAAAGTGGACATCGCACAAGGGATTTGTGATAAATCTTCCACCACATAGTAGTTCTGGGCAGCCCTTGTGTTTGGGTTATGAGAAGTTTTTTTTAATGCACCTTTGGGAATGCGTGTCATTGTTTCACCCAACGTATTCTCAATCTATAGAGGAAGATATGGGAGTTCATCTTCTTTACCCTTCTCAGAAGTGCTTGGTTTACTATAGTCATGTGCTCTAGTCGATATAAAATCATCACCCCTCACCATATATACGTTCGCAAATGTGGGGTTGTTCGCAGGCGGAGAGGGTCCTTGGCTGCCCTCTTCCATGCTTGTAAAGGCCTGTGTTAGATTTTTCCCATGTTGGAATGGATTGGTTAACACAACAGGTTGTTGTTGTGTCACAAACTTTTGGGCCTCTGCAAGCCGGGGAAAAGGTGAGTCAGGTGGTCTTCCGCGCACAAGTTGCATGGATACCTCGCCTTCTGTTTCTCAGTATTTCCCCCGCCAACATTATCGATGGGTTTCTTATCCCCCTTACCCTTCTTTCATTGTTTTTTCTTTCCTTCAAGCTGTTGGGTGGCCTTTGGATCAGTCAATTTCACTATATGTACATCCAATGTTTTGGTAGGGGGAGTAGCCAAAGCAGTAGTTTGGTTGGTTGTTGTGTGTTGTATAGACAATTGTTGCAACTGAGTCGTTAGTTGCTCAGCGGACTTTGTTTGTGTTGAACCAACAATACCATCAACATGTGGTCCAGCTCTTTGTCTAGTTTTATCAAGTATTAAGCGTGGTGCATCTGGCAAGATCTCGTATAATAAACTGGACTGAGAATAGATTAGCTCAAGTTGTTGAGCTCTCATGATGGTGTCTTCTTCAGAAAATACTCCCGACGTCATGATGTCTTTGGACAACTGTGGGACCAAAGACTTAAGAAACCACTCAAGAAAGAATGTTGGTGGGACTGGTACCTTAATTAAACTCTTTTGGCATCTCCATTCTCGGATGTGATTAGAGATATGGTCTACTTTTGTCTATGAAAAATTGGCCAGCAATTTTGTGCCAGTGTCGTATCTCATAGGTAACTGGAAATGGTTTAGGAAATCCATGGGCAATTCACCAAAGGAAGGGTATCTTGAGTGGTCGAGCTCGATGTACCATTTCGTGGCACTCCCAATGAGAGTACGTTGAAACAATCGCAATTGTACGTAGTCATCTTTCAACGAGTTATATGAACACCAAATATGGAAGGTAGTCACATGATATCCTGGATATTCGTTAGGCTTGGCTTTGAACTTTGGGATGTCCGAAGGAAACTTCATCGGCATAGGAGGCCAACGTGGATCATGATAGATAGGGTCATTCAACAACCTTGTCAAGTCTGGCAAATGCAAAGTTTCCAAGAAGGGTAGTTTGGGTTGTTGGTGATAACTGGGGAAAAATGGGCCTGGAGTTTGACTAGCACCAGGTTGCTAGGAAAAGTTTGGTTGTTGGCCTAGATTCTAGTAGAAATCATGGCCATGGCCAACATATGGATTTTGTGTATGTGGAGACATCATCAGTTGATTTCCAAAATAGGACATAGATGGTTGGGCATGCATTACATTCGAAGGACTTTGGGAAGGGTTGCCCCATGTCAGTCCCGTGGGGATAGGCATAGTACTTTTTTCGGGGTTCCATTGATTGTGGAAAGAATTACCCCATATCAGCATTCCAGACGAGGGAATGGATCCCTACCAAGAATTCCAAGGCCCTGATGCGGAAGAAGTTCCTAGGTGTTCCCCCTGTGCAGGAATAGTACCCTTCATAAGAATAGTTTGTCCGAAACTGGGGTTGCCCCCAGTTGGAAAAGTAGCTGACGATAAGGCATTTTTACCAAATGCACTAAACAAAGAAAATGGTGTCAAACTTATCATCATACTATGCGAAGGTGGTCCTTGACTCCCCGCTCCAAATAAACTATGGTGTGTAGGTTGTCTAACGGATTGTTGATGCGAACCATGAGTGAAGGGTACCAAGGAGGTATATGATCTCCCCCGTAAGGGAAAGCATTAAAAGGAGCAGGAGTGCCCCCCATGTGACCTTGTAGAGGAGCGTTAGAGCTCCCTGTCCCTAGACCTGAAGTCTATGAAGTGGAGTAGGAAAGTACAGGACTTGTACCTAAACTAGGCATCCCATATGAGAATGGAGGACATGTCACACTTGGTGTAAAAGGGGTTGTGGCCACCGTCAGAGATGGGATCGGACCATTGTGCGATGTAGAGGTGGTTGAGACCATGGTGGATCAGACCGGTGATGGTGGGTTAGGAGGCGGAAACTCTCCTATGGTGACAACCATAGTGGGAATTGAAGAATTCCCAGAAGGAGTAACATCATTTGTTCCCATTGCTGCATGTGACACTGCCTGGTACTCATAAGGATGAATCGGTACGATGGTGGGTGTTGAAAGATCAGTGGTGGAAGTTTCAACAAGACCAAAATCTTGTGCTCCAAGGTCTAAGATGGTCGATTCCTTTGGATGTTGGTCGAGCACAATTTCTTGTGACCCGGTCGCTTCAAAATACCCTTGTTGGTCTAGCTTTCGCCTTAATGGTGGCGGGGGTGGCTCTAGTGTAACTGACGATAGGCCAAGAAGCCTTTGTGACCAGCAGAGCTCATGATCCTCCACTATGTGAGAATATTAAAGACACACTAGGATATTCTAACCATTCAAAAGTAACACACACTAAAAAAGTCCCTATAAGATCAGTCAGGAAAACACTAAATTAATTGGAAGAACAGTTACAACAACCAACACTAGAGAAACTTATCGGTGCAAGTGCAACTAGAAAACGGAAGCACCCTCTGGGTATAATCTACAAAGCATGGCCGGATGTCTATCCTAGGTACCGTGGTATACCTCCGCAGTCACCTGTGTATGTCCCTAAAAAACATAGGCAACTAGGTTGTCAGCGCACGAACAGTCACCAGGCGGGTACAGTCGAAAGTCAGGTAGACCACAATGAGCAAGGTATCAAGACCGAAACCTGTCAAGGGTATTTAAAGAAAGTGGTCCAGAAGACAACTGAGGACCTCGAATGGATTCGAGACCCACGAAGCCCCGTGGCAAATGCAATCGACGAAATCCCAAAACAAGCCCTTTATATGTGTTCTCCACTACGATTGGCCCAGCTTTGGAGGGGTTATCTCCACTACCTTTCTGCACGCGACCTCATGTTTATCCCCTATGTTAGAGGGGGGTCCCAGATAACTTTCACGATACTGGACTTGGACACTTCCTAACTTAGACTCCAATGTTTGATTTTAATGGCCTTGAAGAGTTTCCTCTCCAACCTAATCCAAGGCCCTAATCTTGAACTAGTTGGTTAGCCCTACAAACATAAAAGTCTAATAAATTTTAGATTTAGTGTTAATTTTATGGCTTGTCTTATGTCAAGGGGTATGAAAGTGAAACTGATGATGTTTAAAATATGAAAGTAAAAATGAACAAAAAGCTGGAAACAAAAATTTCACGTAACGCAAATTTTCAACAACTTTTCAAATTTATTATTTTTTTTTTTCTAAGATCTTTTGAATCAAAAAACTTAAAGAAGGATTTCACTTGACTACAAGCTACTTACGATCTAATTAAACTATCAAGAACTTAGGAAAACAAATATTTTTCCCTGGTTACTAATGCAAAATCACACTTTTCAACCAAACAAGAAAATGAAAGAGATTTTTTTTTTTTTTTTTAAATGCTGATAAAGCAAAAAGGAAAAATACCAAAAAGTCAAAAACCAAGAAAAATTTTATGGCCTAATCGCAGATCTCAAAGAATCACTTCAAGAAATCACACACTAGCAACTTAAAAAAGGACTCTCACACTTGTCTAAAAACCCTAAAGATTTTTTTTTTCTTTTATGACAACTTTTAAATGAGAAAAAGCAAGCTAAGGCTAAGATCAATCCTAAGCTATTTACTGCTAAGACAGAGATTCAAAAACCTGAGAGGTATAACTCTCGTCAAGGGAAAGGATGACTGCCTTACCCTCAACAAAAATTGTCCTACACAAGCACACTACTGACAATCCAATAGCAAGTGTGTGCA
>ML830654.1:0-28246 GCA_009831015.1 Picea engelmannii | reverse complement strand
GGAGATCTTATCCTCTTGCAAATAAATCCTTTTGAAAATAACGATTGAAGAATTTGAAGCAATAACATTGATATATTCATATCTCTTCCAATTCACTTCTATATTTGACAAGGATTGATCATTCATATCAATATGATACTTGGAGTAAAATAAAGCTATATTTCCACATTGATTTCATTTCTTTCCACCAACACATTTTTTGGTAAAATAATTCAACACTTTCTCTTTCACATAGAATTTGGGATATAAAGGCATTAATTGTGAAGGGAGGAGGTGAACTTGCCCAAAATGTTTTACCAAAATCAAGAAAAGTGTCGTAATATAACTCAAATCCCACATGATAACGAGAACAACAAGTGTCATGAACAGTGATGGGTTTAACATACCATGGTTTTTGTTGCACACATGTATTGATGGACATTTTAACTTGAATGTATTTCTCTTTGAACTTATTAAAAAATTCTATTTGTGTCATTTCCAATATATGTTTTGGATTCTCTCCATATTGTCTTGGTTCTATTCTTCATCACAACACATCCCTTACTTTTGGTGAACGATGATAATTTTCCAACCAATATTCATGGGGCTTAGTTTGATCTATTATGCAAGTCTATATTTGTAAGGGTGTCTACAAATAACTATCCAACAAGAAAGTTCATCATTTGAATCTATTTTCAATAGAAATTTTGTATGTTTGTACAATGTTTTTCTTGAGGTTCCCATCACTTTTGCATTTGCTTTTTCAAACAATCTTTTACATTAGTAGATGAAAAACTATTGTTTGTATTACACTTTTTTTTCCATGAAAAAAAGCATAATTCTATTCATCCGAAGAGAACCAAATTATATTTTGTAGGTTCCTTAAGAATGACCCAATCATGGGTAAAGTAAGAAGAAAATGGAATCCCGAGAGGGACCAGAAGCCAAATAATAAGCCACTGTTGAACCCCTTTCGTGCTTTTATTTTTCCCCTCCCTTATTATATTTTCCCACCTCTTTCAATACCCTTTCTTCCCCCCTTATATATTTTCCCTTTTCCCATTTTATCTTTATCCCTTCTTTTTTCCTTTCTTGGAATTACTATGCTTAACCATTTTCATGTTCGCAAACCTCCAGACTCGTGGACTATCACACTTGAGTCTTGCATTATCATCAATTCACCTATGCATAAGTCCACCCAACACTTAGAATTATTTTATATCTCATATTTTTGGGCTTTTGGACCTGCAGACCTACATGATACACTTCCACTCTCTCCATTGTTCGCTCGATACTTTGTGATACTTAGCCATTCCATACTTTTGAACTTTTGGACTTGTGGACCTTTGGACTTGCATATCTACTTTTTCATAGTAATCATCAACCTTGATGTTCCTCCATTACCCATCCCTTCACATTATTCGATGTCACATTTCTTGTTATCCCTATGGACCCAACTACCAAATTTATTGTTGAGGTGGTTGTTAATTAATAGTGTTGTTACCGAGGCAAATAATAGTTATTTTGAGTTCATGTTTCCATAAAAAACATCTAACTCAAGTTCATTTTACTGTGAAAAATAATATCTCAAGAAAAGATAGCAAGATTTGTTGGGACAACCATGAGAAATAAATCCTTCTATGGGGATACCCTGAACCTCTTTTCTAGAGAAGATCAAAATTATCATTGGTCGTGCTCCTACTAGTATTACTCGAAATTGCTGGATAGAGAAAAAAACAAAGTATGGACATCATGAATAGTTATTTCCGAGTGTGTTCTAGAAGTCTTCGAGTGCAAAGACGTCATCACCTAGTGTGTCGAAAGGATCATTCAAAACAAAATATTTATTGCATTGAAAAATAATTCTCCCATCTCGTTGGCACCCTCAATATTTAGAGAAATGTTGAAATTACCAGAGCCAAACCTGGTCTACAAAGGAGAGGAAGCGATAAACTTCCTAAAAAGAAATAATAATGGATTGGAGCTTCTTCATGAATATTTTCATGACCCTTCCATAATGCATGAAGTTTTGGACACACCTACCACACTTAGAAGGGGGGTGAATGAGTGCGGTGCTCTTTTTCAAACTTTTCCCTTTCACAAAAATTTTTAGTTAGCAATCACCATTTACTCATTACTTATTACTGTCATTTATAACCAGTTAAATGTGAACATGTATCAACAACATAGATCAAAAACATATATCATCAATAAATCATCACCAAAAGGAACACAAGATGTATGTACAATTTTCCTTTTATTACGGGCTACAATCCTTGGGTTATCAACAACAACTGAATAGGGTACAAATCTACAAGATCACCATCTCTATAACGCAATAATCATATTACACACTCAACACCAACTGAGATGAGGCAACACTCCTCAACAGATACCAATATTTCAACAGGTACACGACTTGTCGGTAGTGTAACACACGTATGTACGCGCCCTACTAGTAGTACAACTCGCGTATGTACACGGCCAGTCTGTACTACAACCTGTGTATCAATTCTGAGTTACTTAGGGTTTTCTCTTCAAGATAAACTCATATCCTCTACAACCTTCAATCACATTCACTTTTGTCTTTCACTATCCAATCTAAACCATAACCAATCACAACACATCCAAGATCTCCAACAACTTACTCATGCTTCTCAACCATACAATATGAATGCTACTCAATCATGTATAAGCCACCAGTATACTATAGCAATCATATTAGTACTAAATCATAAGATTGTTTCTCACTCCATCAACCAACACACACCAAATCATAACACACATACCAAGAATTCCTTAAGCATTCACTGTTAAAGTTTAAGCTATTATTAGGTTACCTTTCAATATACTAGATAACAATAGCATCGATAGGATCACTAAGAGAAACACAATCACAAGATACACAAAATTTATCCTGGGAAACCCTTGTGGGGAAGAAAACCCAGCAAAACTTCCTTAATATAGATAGCCAATACAATGCCAAGACAATGAACCAAACAACATAGAAATTCTTCTCCCAAGGATGCGCCTCTCTCTCTCTTCCTTCTTCCAACAACTGGTAATTGCAGATTCCTTCAATACTTGCGCACTAGATGAGTGAGTTGAGTGAGTGTGTAAATGAGGCGTTGGCCTCTCTTATTTATACAATCTAGTAGGTGTTGAGCTAAGGTATATTTTCACTGGCAGGGCCAACTTCTCAATCTGGGTGGTAAGAACCACTTTAATTTGCTTGGGGGGAGACTTCTTACTTTGCATATTACAATTAGTGTTTGACCAATCCGAAAAAGGGGATTTGGTCAATTACAATTCCAGACATGATCAATCCACAAAAGGGGATTGATCTAATCAATAATAAATATATTTTATCTTTTACTTTATCCACAAAATGGGATAAGAATATTCTTTGTAGTTACACAGTATTTTAACACTCCCTCTTAACAAGAAGGATATTCTTTATCTTTTGACAGGTCACTGGATGTCAACATCAACTAGGTAGCAACATCCACTGGATAACATCATCAACTAGATAACATCATCAACTGGGCAACATCATCAATTGGGTAACATCATCAACTGGATAACATCATCAACTAGATAACAAGAGGCATCAATTTAATCCACTTGGTCATATGGCATCATGATCACTAACTGACATATCTATAAATCATCAGAAGTTTTGTTCTCTTTTATCTTCATGCAAAAGATACTCTTTCTTTCTTTTTCCTTCACACAGAAGATACTTCTTTCTTATATTCACACGGAAGATATCTTATCTTCAAACAGAAGATGTATTATCTTCACAGAGAATATATTCTATGAGTTTTTCCATTCCTTTTATGTTCTCCCTTCTCTTGTAGTCATCTACCTCACCCATCCACTAGGGAGGAATACTACCATAGCTTCACTCCTAGTCATCCCACGTGAACTAGAGAATCTAATATGCTAACCTGGGAAAGACTAGACTCCCTTTCCATGATCCACACAATATCATGACACAAACCTCAAGAGCCAACTAACCATTCCATATGGTCAAGTTTTGTGTTCCAGGCTACTCAATCCTTGGCCAGAGGAGAGTATCTTCCCACTACCCCTTGGAGAAACATCCACATTCCTCTCTATGAGGGTGGTCACACCCATCTCTACGAGGGTATTCTAGCATGTCCCTGGAGTATCCAAAACTCAACACTTGGATAGAGGCCAACCTTGGAAAATTTCTCATTCCCCTTCTCTACAAAGGTCTCTTCTCTTTTCCTTCTCTATGAAGTTCTACCTGTGGGATTGCTCTTTCCTTATCTACGAAGGTCTTTTCTCTTTCTCCTTCTCTATGAAGGTCTAGCTATGGTATTTGATAAAATATATTGTGGTCCAAAATATTTTCATGGTAAAATACCATGCTACCTATCTACTTTCCTAACTGCATCAAATCACGATCCTTCATTTCGAACTCGGAGACATGGCTCCCTCTTGCACCAAACTAATAGCTTCTAATCATCATCCTTGAAGTTATTCTTCTGCAATATCCTAGGTGCCTTCTTGAATTCGAACATTTCTTTCTTTCATACTTCATACTAGATCAACCTGCTCCCTCTACATCTATAAGAAAGGTACTGGAGCAACCTGTAGTTACCTGCATCTCATCCACTATATCTAAGTATCCATCTTTTTCTTCATCTTGAACATTTTTGTTCTACATCTTTAGGAGCCTCATGCTCCTATATAAATACTGGATATTGTCTGGTCTTTACTGATTGTCATCATATCATGTGTCCTTCTCATGTTGTTTAAATTCTTCAATTCATGACATAAGTTCTTTCTTTCGAGACTTGTAAACTTACTTACATTATGCTTTCTTTGTCACTCTCATGAGTGATCATACCTGAAATAAATATTTATCTCTTTCTTTATCCTTTTATTTGATAAGTCTACATAGAAACTGAAATAAAACGAGGTTAATTAACAATCTCACAAAAAATCTAACTTGTAATGATAAGGTAAACTAGATACTAAAAATAAACATGAATACTTATCTTTTGTTTTTTGTGTGGGGAGGCTCTATGGACTCCACCATTTTCTATATTTATTTAGATCAACTATCTTCAACTTAAAGTACATAACCCTCAATTGTTGCTAAAGATTTCTTTGAGGGAGGAGATTCCTCTTCCGTTGCCACATGCGCTTGATACTTTCTTTTCCCTTTTCCTTGAGGACAGTCATAGGAAAAGTGTCCCAACTTTTGACAGTTGTAGCATCTGATCTTTGAAACATATTTCTTCTCATCTAGAACTCTTACAAAGTTATCTTCTTTATTGCTCTTCCTGAAGGAACTTCTTTTGTTATTTTGAGTTGTAAGAGCTTCCTCTTCATCAACAATTAATCTCTTTTGTTGGTCTGCAAGGATTCTTCATGTGTGCAATCTGCCCATAACTTATCAAAATTGGGTAACTTGCTTCTTGCACACACTCCTTGTACAAAAGGAATCCAAAATGTTGGAAACCCATTTAGGGTTGTGGTTACAAGCTCTTTGTCACTAATGACATCTCCAATAGCTGCAAGCTAATCTCTGATCTGAGAAACTCTCATAAGATAGGATGTGACAGAGTCTGAGTTTTCTATCTTCATATTACGAAGTTGATTTCTTAAGGAAACATTCTGGCTAATATCTTTTCTTTCATATAACATGTTGAGTGCTTCATACATTTTCCTTGTTGTCTGTAGTTCAGAAATATGAGGGATCAAGTGATCCTTTACTGAATTTGACACGATTCTCTTTGCTTTCTTTTCATTCTTCTTATGTTTGTTCTTTTTCTCTTCTTCATCTAGTTCTAGTACACCCATTGTAACATGTTATAGGAGATCATTCTCATCTAGAATCATCTGCAACCTATGCTTCCAAGATCTAAAGTTTTTAGATCCTTCCAGCCTGTCTTCTACCCTCATGCTGGTAGCCATTCTTTTTTGCAGTAGAAACCCTATCCCTCTAGGCTATATAAATAATAGAAAAATCAAATTTCTTGGATCTGAAAACTAAAGTCACCAAAAGATGCACTGGACTGAGGTGAATATGCTGGTATAGTCAAATTTCTGAAAATCCAAATTTTACCCCTTCAAACTTGATCATCGGATTTTTGGACTAGTGCTTCTAGTTTTTTGGTACTTCTGGTACTCTGATACTTCTGGTACTATGGTTTTCTAGTACTTTGTGAAAACTAGGGTTTCACTTTTCGAAAGATCTAGCCACTAAAAAGGTGCGCTGAAGATGCCAAAGTGATCCTTGAGGAAGGGCACACTTTTCTAGATGGTTTTGGGGCTGAAATTATTCTTCAATAAAAAGCCCTAATTTTCTTGTACGACAAAAATGACGCTTTTCTTTTTCCCGTGAAAGATTCTCTCTTCAGCTTAGCTCTGATACCATGTTAAATTTTAAGCTATTAGTAGGTTACCTTTCAACATACTAGATAAAAATAGCATAGATAGGATCACTGAGAGAAACGCAATCACAAGATACACAACATTTATCCTGGAAAACCCTCATGGGGAAGAAAACCCAACAAAACTTCCTTAATATAGATAGCCAATACAAATCCAAGACAATGAACCAAACAACACAAAAATTCCTCTCCCAAGAATGTGCCTTTCTCTCTCTCTTCCTTCTTCCGACAACTAGCAACTGCAACTTCCTTCAATACTTGCGCACTAGATGAGTGAGCTGAGTGAGTGTGTAAATGAGGCATTGACCTCTCTTATTTATACAATCTGGTAGGTGTCGAACTGAGGTTTCTTTTCACTAGCAGGGTCGACTTCTCAATCTAGGTGGTTAGAACTACTTTAATTTTCATGGGGGCTGACTTCTTGCTTTGCATATTACAATTAGGGTTTGACCAATCTGCAAAAGGGGATTTGGTCAATTACAATGTCTGAAATGATCAATCCACAAAAGGGGATTGATCTAATCAATAATAAATATATTTTATCTTTTACTTTATCCACAAAAGGGGATAAGAATATTCTTTGCAGTTACACAATATTTTAACATTCACCACACAACAAGCAGGAGTATCCATCAAGACAATAATGTAACCATACCATAGTTTCTATGGTAGTTCTGAGCCCATAGAATGTAGATATGGAACTTGCTTCAGTCTTCAATATCCTGGAACCAACTCACACACAAGTCTTCATGACTTTATCCACTATACGCGCTCTGTCCTCATTCATCCCACATATGTACATGCCCTGGCTCACTGCAGCCCACGTATACCTCAGAAACTAGGGTTTCTAAACTTTTGAGACTTTTGTTTTCATGATCTCAGACTTGTCGAAACTTTGATGCGTCCATGTGATCCTCCAGATCATCTATCTCTCAGAATAGATCTTCAATACATGCTCAAGATATTCATTTCACAAGAGACCCTTGCCTCTTATTTATACTCTCCAAGTAGCTTCCTTAGAAGCATCTTCTAGGTCACTTTCCCCACATATCAACTTTGTTCACATAATCACTTATGTTCAACTTTTCCCAATTTGCCACTTTTCCATGTATCCAATAGCCACTTGACCATTTAACCCTCTTCCTAATTTTAGGGTTAACCTTATGATAACTACTTTCCATAAATAGAAAATTCTCCATTTACTTTATTATTTAAATAATCCCCCTTGACTTTGTCACTTCACTTTATTATTTAAATAATCCTCATTGATTTTGTCACTTCACTTTAATATTTAAATAATCCTCCTTGACTTTGTTACTTCACTTTATTATTTAAATAATCCTCCTTCTTTGCAAGCAATTTGACTTCTTTGACCTTTTGGGGCTTCAAGCCAACATATGAGGGTCATCGAACTTTGTAGGGCCATAAATCTCAAATCGTGAGGAGTTATGTGACGTTCCACATACCAACAGAAATGGCATGACAAGCACTATCCATATAGGATAGTTTCACTGATAAATTCACTGATCTTAATCTCATTAATCCATAATTAAGCATGAGTTACCTAACCATACTTCTAGGATAAATCAACCGCAAAGCGTCTTCCCGTGAGGGATTTCACCATAAGGGGACCAATTTGGAGTTTGCTGCAAAGCATATTCCTGTGATGGCTTTCACCATAATGGGACCACTTTGGATTTCATCCATTTGTGCAACCATGAAAAGAAAATAATGAGTCATCTTTACATCAATATATCACTATGGCATTGTCCCTTTGTCATTGATTCCATGCATGATCACATGATCCAATGATCAATACATGAATGCATCAAACCATCAATGAAAACACATCAATCCATATTCATCTATGCATCATATATCAATTACAACTCATTGATCCATATTCATCTATGCATGACATCATATGATTGTGATTCCACTTGACATCAATCCATTCACATCAAGGACAATACATACTTCATCAATACACTATGATAAGACATTGTTCATTTGACATCAATCAACATCATTCAATCATCCTTTGGCATCAATCCTTTGACATCAATCCATCAATCATATTTTAGAATCAATGAGAACATGATTCAACATGATTCAACATGAATACATATCAAAAATTCAAGTGAGTTTTTTAAAGTATCCCTATAAGGAAATTTCTTGGTTATTTACTCGAATTGTTGGTCGGGATTCTACATAAAAAATTCCTCAACTGGCATTGTACATATTACATTTCTTTGTCCATGAAAATTCTATCTTCGACTGGGCGAAGATAATCTCAAATGAAATCACTACACAACTCACTAATTTCAATCCTAATAAAAGGTTTTACATGTCATCATACTTGATATTTTCCATTACATATTGTCGTACTTTTGAGGGCTTAAACCTTGCCCAAAGAATTAAAATAAAAGTGGACCTTGTGACTATGTGGTGCCAATCCTTATGGAAACAGAGGGTCGGTCGTCATTTTTATGAGGTTTATTCATATTTTGTATCTAAATTCAAGAAATTGTTATTTAGGGAAGACATTGCACGGTTGTCATTGGAAGTTGAATCTTTTCTGAAGGGAAGAGGAGTTCTAGAAAAAATGGAAGATTATAATATTATCAGGTTTTTTTGCTCTGTTGAGAAACCTATTTTCCTTCCCTATTATGTACCTGACAAACTATTTGTCATTGAAATAACCCGACAATATAAATTTTGGTTCCTTATATTGTCTGAGAAAAGGAAAAAAAAGTTCATACCTCTTCCATGGAAAGTTGGTGAAATTCTCCTCCAGTGAATTTCCAAAATCGATGAATATGTTGCTTATTCTGAGAATTCTGACCTAAAATTTGCAGAAGAAATCAAGGGTTTTGACCCAAATCACATTTTTTATAATCACTTTCTTTCAATTGGGATTATCCCTGCATTTTAAAAAGCATCCATTAGTAAAGAAGAAGAAAATGGCAGTCACCATCCTAGTGACCAAGAAATCGACAGAAATTCAGAATACATAGAAACTATCATCAGTATAACATAGCATCATAAATAAAGAGGTATTCCCTCAAGTTAAAAAAGGGCCCAATCACCAGTTGTATCTAGAAGGAGTTCCTTTCCAAAGGAAAATCCACAACCAGGAACATCCCATGTGAGAAAAATATAGAGCAACAATTCAGGGGATGATGAAGATGGGAACCCTCCTAAAGGGAACCTAGAGAATCCCCATAAACTGAAGGTCAAAAGAAAAAAAAATAGTTCACAACATGAAGGGGATGAGATACATGCTTAGGAAGATGACTTATTCTTGGATAACATGGAACTATATGTGGATATTGAAAACATTACGTTTCCATATGTTGAAGTATTAGCTTGAGAAAATGTACAGTCTGACTCTGCACTCATGATCCATGATGAAACTTTTTTTGATGAGGAGACATTTGTTGTACAAAAATGCATCTTTTGATAAGGAGTCTCAAAAATTAGATTTTGAAAGAACCACAAAAAGTAAGAGCAGTAAGCTACGGTCCACCATTGACACATGGGATATGTTACCTTCAAAATTATCATCCATTCATAGAGTTGCATGAGACTCCCTTGATGTTTCAATTGCACACTTGGAAGAAGAGAATGCCCCATTGAAAGAACAAATTAAATAATTGAAGGAAATCCCCATGCCTCCACCTATTCTGGCTTCTCCTATTGCCATGATTCATCCTGGAAAGGGTCTTCAAGAAAACCCATAATCAAGTTCGAGGGTCAAAGGAATTTTCATTTTAATCACAACCACCCAACATTTTGTTGAACAAAATATTAAGAAGAGAATGTAATTAATTGTAGAACTATGGGATATGGAAAATATTTTCTCTTCTCTTGGTTTAAGAATTCAAAACACCTAGGAATATTTAAATTCATAATTTAAAAATGATGAAGGGTTGTACACTAATGGAGTTGTGATGTTCACAACTAGATTTGAGGCAATGACAAAGAATAAGAGAAAGCAATAAAATATACCTTCTATGAGCCACATAAAACAATCGAAATTTTGTTGGATAGAACAAATTAATGTATTAAAAGGTCTCATAGCCCAATTGGTTGACTTATCGAGGAAGAAAAATGAAGCATATTTAAAAATATTTTATTTGGGTATCGTTGGAACTAACATTGAAGTACCATACCCTAAGTATCTTTCAAACTCTATGCTCATGACTCGACATGATTTTGAAGAGAAGATTGAAGGATTAAAAAGGGAATTGGCTGAAAATTTCAATAGTATTATGGAATTCACACATGATGACATTGACAACTAGCTTGTCGAATATACGAATAAGAATGAAGACATTGAAAATATATTACAAAATTTGTCCATTGATCTTAGGGAGATTGAAAAGGAGTTGTTTAATATTAAGATACAACAAGAAGTAACAGTTGCTCCATTAAGGGACTTTATTCAAGAATGGTTGAATGCCTCAATCGCTAAGATTTCTGAGATTCCAACAGAGGAAGTTATGACTAGTAATCCAACCACAACCAACAAGAATATAAATGAAGCAACATCAAACATATATTAGGAGAGATATAATGTGTAGGGTATCTTTGGAACCATTGGTACATTTTGATAATAAGAATAGGCATCAAGGTGTGTACCATGACTAGAGAGGAAAAAAAAGGCCTTAGGTCCTAAACATATTTTATTTGGCTCATTGGCCATTAACAAGGCCTCAAAACACCACATATATCCTATTTAATAGACTTATATGTGTTGGATTACTGAGAGGGGGGGGTGAATCAATAATAGAGAAATTTAATCCTTTTTAACCATATAATACAAGTGTTATATCAATGTATCATTATCATCCAATAATTGCAGAGTAAATAAGTAATGAACAAATGAACAAATGAACAATCATACACATACACATTACACCAGTGTTTTACGTGGAAACCCAAAGTGGGAGAAAACCACAGAATGTTTTTTCTTATATGTCTTGAAGAATTACATTCACTAGAAGCACCAACTTCCTTTGTTTTCCAGCTGCAACTGGAAGGAGGCTCCAACCACCTAGTTTCTCAAGCTACAACTTGAGGGAAGATCCAACTCCCCAATTCTCTATCTACAACCAGAAGGAGGATACAACCCCCTATGTTCTCTGACTACAACCAGAAGGTGTCTACAACCACCTGTCCTTGCCCCATCCAACCACCCTAAAGTAGAATTAGAATTATGGAACCACTGTCACACTATCACTGTGAGATATATCGTTGTAAACATGTACCAATAAACTTGAACCATGCATCAACCTGCACCTCAACCTGTAATCAACTTGTACCATAAACAAGTGCATCAACCATGCACTAACCTATACCAAACAATCTGTAATCAACCTGTACCATAAACAAGTGCATCAACCATGCACCAACCTGTACCAAACAGTCTGTAATCAACCTATACCATAAAAAAAAATGCAACCAACCATGTACTAAGTATGTAATAATAATGTGTCATGTACTCATCAACTATGACTCATCAATATGTACCAACATCATCAACTATGCACCTCATGTATGTGCCAACTCATCAACTACTTGTCTCAACCATGTACCCAACTTGTACCTCAACCAAAATCGCTCATCAATTTCATCATCCAAATATGATTTGTAACTCTGTAATAGACCTGGTGTATATGATCACATACCTTCAAACCTTCCTTAAATTTAACAACAAGAGACTAGCATTTTCATCAAACTTTTCTTTAGTCTCACAAGACTAGTTTTGGATTAGTCAACAACCCTAACTTGAAATAATCATAACTTTGTACCTGTAATGAATAAATATATGAAACTGATATGCAATGTTCTTCAGTGTTTTTATGCAATTCCTCCAAGTGTCACTACTTGTAACCTCTCAGGAAAGGAGTTATAGCAAAAATGACACACCTTGTTGAATTCTGGCTTATTCTAGAGAGAGACCTTGTAGAGTGTGCCCCGCACAGAATGTTTTTTGAATTGATATGAAAATACTACACAGAATACTACATACTGTTCTCTAACCAAAACATTTATTCTTATGGAATTTTTATCTGTTATGAAGAAGTTATGACATTTTTACCCGAAACACTTGTTTTTGACTAGTTTCATGACTAGCCACAAACCCTATTTTCCACAGAGTGTAACTCAAAAAATACAACGACCCACAAGATAAATTTTTTACCACAGATACTTGGATATGTTTCCTCAATGGAATAGAAATTTCACGGTCTGAATCATTCTAGAAAAAAATTATTGCGAAAATGGTGAGATGACTTGAAAAAAACATACCTTAGAAAGCATCATCAAAAGAATTTATCCTTCCTTGAATTCTGGCCTTCTTTTCTTCACTTTCCTCAGAAATTCGTCTTAGATATCCTTTGGTTACCTCATACACCTATATTTATTCAATATTCTCAAGTGTGTCTTAAATGAGATAACCTTGCCTCTTATTTCTACTCTCCAAGTAACTTCCTTAAAAACATCGTCTAGGTCACTTTACCCACTTTCCTTGTTTTAGGGTTAACCCACTTCTAATTTCTCCATTAAATTTATTATTTAAATAATTTATTTTGTATTCAATTTGAATTATAGTACACTCATCACTTCACTTTATTATTTACCTTCTAAAATTTCTTAAACCACTTTGACTACTTTGACCTTTTGGAGCTTCTAGATGACATATGAGGGTCCTCCAACTTCGTAAGGCCATAAATCTCAAATCGTGAGGACTTATGTGACGTTCCACATACCACCAGAAATGGAATGACATGTAATATCCATATAGAATAGTATTACCTACAAATATATCAAAACTCATACCATTATCCATCAAACAAACTTGAGTCCATTACCCAAACCTGGGTTCTCCAACTTCTCATGGCCATAACTCTCTAACCGTGAGGAGTTATGTGACGTTCCACATACCACCAGAAATGGCATGAAAAGAAATATCCATATAGGATAGTTTCACTAAAAAATTCATTGACCTTCATATCATTATTCCATAATTAAGCATGGGTTCTCTAACTATACTTCTTAGGATAACTCAATCCGCAAAGCGTCTTCCCGTGAGGGATTTCACCATAAGGGGACCACTTTGGATTTCATCCATATGTACTTCTTATCAACCATGACAAGACAATAATGATTCATATTTACATCAAACAAACTTGGGTTCATTACCCAAGCCTTTGTGTTATCGGGCTTTCTTCAAGGGTTGACATCAATGACAACCAACCTTAATCAACAATCTCCCCCTTTAGCATTGATGGCAACACTGATGAAAAACCGAAATTATGTCATGCAATACTAAAGTCATATCACTCATGCTCCCCCTAGAAACATGTCTCTATCCTCTGCATCTCTATGACCATTTCTCCCCCTGGAACCATTGTTGTTGGGAAAAATACCCTATGGACTAGCAAACTAGGGTCAGACTTGCATGCAGATTATGACCATAAAGAAATCACTTTTAACCTACCACCCAAAACTTAAAACCCCTTTTTCACATACATGCATAGAAAGGAACTACTAACCTTTTTACTGATGTTTGGTGTAGATCCTCTATTGTGCTTTGCCCGCTTGCTTGCGCTGCTCCTTCCAAAGACAATCATGCAATCAAGACAAACCACTATGCATGCATGCTAATTTTCTACTTGAGGGTTAGAAATTAAGCATAAATTAAACAAATCATAGATAACTCATGCATTGGGATGGGAAAAGTATTATTTTATTATTTTCAAAATGAATCAACTTACAATCAATGTTGAGACCGGCCACCGTTCCTTGATCCTGATCCTGGGCTTCTCCTCTTCTTTGTCCTCCAACTGATTTGCGTTAATTCTCCTTAGGCTTGAGGAAAGGCTAAAGGGTTGGGAAAAATGGATTCGGCAATTGGGCAGAGTTTCTTCGCTATAATTTTCCTCCTCCAAATAGTACCCCTACCCCTTCTTTTATAGGCTAGAAGGATCTAGGGTTTTGGATGAACTCTCGGCCATGCATGGCTGGGAGTTTCAGTTAACTGACCCATAGCTCTTTGTCCCGTTGGAAAATTTCCTGTTTTTGTGATTTGTTAGGTAAACGTGGATTGTAGTAGGCCTGCCAGCGTTCAAATGCGTGCAGTAGTGGGTTAGGGCGCATGTGACTTAACCCAAAAGGATTTTCAAAGAGGTTTCTCAGCAGATGTTTTGGCAATGAAGGGATATGAGTTGGCCTAATGCCAGGTAAGCATGTGTGGTGAAATTTAGGGTTATAATAGATGCCCCCTAATGTGTGAGGTCAAAAGAGCATCTGATGGCCGAAATACATTACCAATCTGTACTGATATGCTAAAAGAGTGAGCCCAAGAATCAGGAATCAGGAGGCGTCGTCTGCAAAATAACAAATGTCTCACCAAGGCGGGCATACCCATGCTCGGGATAAAATAGAACCATGGCTACCAATCAAATACACTGTAGAGCCATGTCAAATAACTATAAAGCGTAGCTGCGAATAATACACAGTGGAGCTACATCTCGAAATCATAAAGATATACATATAAAGTATCCATCTCCCAGAAGCTGATTCGGCCTGATGGTTGTACTTCAGAGCTCGAGAAACAACTTCAAAATCTTCTAAACTCAGGTAGGAGTGTAATATGAGTGTACGACTGCACTACCCAGAGGTCTTCGATGGCTCGTCGGTTATGGACTTGATAATCTTGATGACCAGACTGAAGGCTTCAGTGATTTTGAATAAAGACTTGATTGGACATTCAGGATGGCTGAGTATGTGGACAAGAGACATAGTGCAGAGGGGATGACTCAGGCTCAGTGACAAACTTCCCTTGGATAATAGCACGACAAGTGATAAGACTCAGGTAGCATATCTTGTTAATCATAAGTCTACGAAGCAGGAGGCAACGCAAACTCTCCATATGTTTGGAAGAGTAACCAAACGGTGGAGGACACAACTCTATATAGTGAGGAAAAGCTTCCTAAGGTTGTACTACATCCCATAGTCGGACAGATGTGCTTTATCCAAGGGTGACTGATTATGCTGTCAATAAAGAAAATACTTTTGTCATCCTCTTTTGGGGGTATATTTGATTTTTTTGTTCTTTTTGATAATTTTTGAAAAAAGAATAAAGGAATATTACGTTATAATGGAGGAACGAGTACGGAAAACATACAAGCTCAAGGCACAAGGAAAAGACTGATGTTTTGGGAAATGATACTCGGAAAAAATCCTCCAATGGCCAAAGGTGTTAAGATGCAGAAGCAAACTGTTACAAGGCTGATGGGTAAGGTATGCAAATGCGGTTGATAGAACACACAATGGTAACGTCCTTTGATGTAAGTTTAACGAGCCCAGAGAAGGGAAGCTCGGTGGTTTTTCATATTTAGAGAGTCTGAAAAAGAATAAAAGGAGACTCCAGTGGGGTACCTTTTTCTACAATAGTCTAGTCGGTTCGAAAAAGGGATAAACTAGCACCAATTAGACGTCAATTCAAAACCATTTTAACGAGTGTGAAAAGGAAAAGATAGCTATTTTTTCACTTTTAAGGAGTCTGAAAAAATCTTAACTATGGACTCCGTCAGGAATGTTCTTCTGGACCATTTTAACGAGTGTGAAAGAATAAGTTCACTCGGTGATCTTTTCAATTTTAGGGAGTCTGAAAAGAGCTTAACTATGGACTCCGGGGGGGTTTCTTTTTTGTAAATTTAGTCCCTCAGGCCCGAAAAAGGAATAAAATTATACCTGAGGATACTCTTCTAAAGAATGGGAATTCAATAGAGTATTCCTTTGTTCGTACAGTTGACCGTCCGAACCGAAAAATGGGTAAACTACCGTCGGACAGACGTGACTTCAAATTTCAGTTTAACGAGCGTGAAAGGTCACAAGATCGCTCGGCAATATTTTCATGTTTAGAGGGTATGAAAAGGGCTTAAAAGGAGACCCGTTATGTTTTGGGAGTCCAGAGGGTAAGACAAAGAGTGAAAAATACCCAAGTGAATGAGGCTCAAACTTGTATTCAAGAAAGACTATACGGACTCCCGAGCCTACAGTGTTGTTTGAAACGGCATGGACACCATAATGCAACCAGGACCTACCTAGGGAATCCATGTTTTGGTAAGCTCTACCACCAAGTTGCGACACTTCTATAACAGATATGATGGTTCCGTGTCACAACTGGATGGGATCGATCCTATATCATAGGAAAACGGCAACGAGATGCAACAGTTGGGATGATATCCTACCTTATATGCTCAAGTTGAATTTTTGAGAAAATAATTTTTTTTTATGGACCGTCAATATTTTTTCAAAACTCAAAAAAAATTGTCCCAATACCTGATCAAATTCCTCCCATATAACTCCTGGATCACTCAAAATGGTTTTTGGTATAAAGAAACTGATAAGGGGGGCCAAAAAAGTGACAAAAAGAGGCCAAAAAGCCTATAAATAGAAGCTGGCAGCTCATTATCACCATTGTTGATTTGGAAATTGACTCTGGAGCCAAAAGACCCCCTTTGCTAAAGATCGTGATTCCGAGAGCTATAGTGGATGAAACAGACTTCTTCTTGGACCAAGTAAGTAGAAACTCCCTTGACTAGATATTCCATACTTTCATTTTAGCATTTAGGTTATTTTTGGGGTGGGTCGTCGACCTCAAAAAGGTCGGCCCTAGGTAAACGCAGGTTGTCCAGAGACAGCCCGCGGGTACCCGCGCGCAGAGAAAATCCTGTCCGCGGGTACCCGCGACTGTCACCTCTATAGGCCACAGGTAACCCCCCCCCTGCGTGATGAAAAAGAAAAGAAATAAAAAGTATTGACCCTCCTTTTACCTTGTTGTGTTGGCAAGATGTATGTTCAATGGAGGGAAAGGGAGCATGAGGCCGCCAATGAGTTAGTGGTTGCAGATCCGAATGTTGTGGTCGTGTTGACGCAGTGTGGGTTGGTAAAATTCTTTTTATGTCCATTCATGCGCGTGCAACCAAGGCTACTGGATGCCTTGGTTGATTACTGGAACCCTGATGCAAAGGCGTTCATGCTAGAGGGGCAATCCTTGGTGCCCACCACCGAGGATATTTACTTTCTGACTGGCCTCTCAAGGAGAGGGGAACCAGTCAACTTTCAGACTTTTCCTGCAGGGCCGAGCAAAGTCTCGGAGCTGATAGATGAGTACTGTGAGGTTGGGACCGAGCATAGAGGCTCCTCAGTACCTGTTAGTAGGATTACTAGCCTCGCCCTACAGACTATTTTATTGCTCATTGGGCGGATCACCGGCTCAGCAGTCATGCATCAGGCTTCGCGCACACAGATGAACTGTGTGATCCAGTGCATGAATGCACAAATTTTTTATTGGAGTACCACACTGTTGGAGTGCATGAAGATTCAGTTGACAGCTTGTTGACAGTGGACACACAGGAACTTTGGGTTTGGGAACATCCTGTGTTCATTCTTTTTCGAGAGAGTTCTGTGCTTCAGTCCTCGGCTGATAGTACGAGGACATCTGGCCACTTTCCCCACAGTAGGCAGATGGGCAGTGTTACTGTCGCGATAAGGTGGTGGAAGGACCGTGGAGGCCTTCAATGATGACTTTTTTGCTTGGCTGTCACGACAGATCCTGGCTATAGAGGACTACCCATATGCGGGGATCGACTTCTCTAGAGATCCACTGATACCAGTGCCTCCTGGTGAGGAGCGAGGGGAGATGGGTAAGTCTCCACCTGTATAGTTTTTTTGTTTGCATATGTAATTTTTATGTCTTTGTTTTTGATATATATATCATATTTTTGTATACCAGAGTTTTTGATGGGTGAACATTTATTGCATGCAGATGTGGGACCCGTGCGACCTGCTGACTATGCGTGGAACAAGTGTCGCCCACGGCCAGAAGCCGCAGCTGCCACTGCTAGGGGAGAAGCAGTAGTAGGGAACCTCCCAGCAAGAGAGGTCGAGAGGGTTCTTAGGCGAATTGAGTGGAACTTCACTGCGCTCACTCGCACAGTTCCCATGGCAGAGATAGAGGACCTACCGTCGTCCATGCAGACTCATGTTGTGGGGGCTCCTCAGACATGGGTCCGATTGTTTAGGCATTTAGCCCAAGATGTTCATGATTATAACAGGGCCCATAGGCCCTGAGCAGACTTTTAGACTTTTATGTGCCACGAGCACTGATATGTATATACTTTTTAAGGGCATAAGCCCAGTGGCTCGTTACTGTTCCCACTTTTGAGGTGCTTGCGCCCATCTATGTACTCTGAGGATTTTATGATGTTTATATATGGTTTTTATCTCTTTTTTGTGTCTTATGGATTATGTGTGCAAAAATGTATTTACATGTTTATGTTCATGATCTTTGTATATGTGGGCGAGATGCCAATCTAAAATGTGATTAGCTAGAGTATCTGTGATTTGGTTGAATCTCCTAGGAACATGAAAATATGTGATATAATCAAAGTTTCATTCTAAGAGACATACCCTAAGGAATCATCGGTGTAAAGTTGGATCATGAACCCGATATATCCTGTTTAGCTGCGACACAACCAGCTGAGCGTCTAGATAGACCCAGAGACGAGAGATACTCAATGACAATGCGTCACGAAGCAACTCAATAAATACACTATACTCGGCAACATTATTTGTGGTGTCACCTAAGCATATGCCTCTGGAAGATAACAACTAACCCTGTGGTGTAAAGATTACCCAAGCTACGGAGGCAAGCCTCCGTGTGTGTCGACTAGCATCGTCTGCATACCCAACGAACACCTCGGACTCACTTGACATCTACCATATTGATGAAAGATAACATCAATGACACGTCCATAACACTTTTTAAAAGAAATGTAAAAAGTAATAGTACAAAGACTATACATATGTTACAAAAAGTTACCCACAGTGACCTTTCTATGAGTAATACTTCTTGAGGTAGAGCCCATTTCTAGGCTCCGCAAAAGCATTCCCTTCAAAATCGACCAAACAATAAGCGCCCTTTTTTAAAACCTCTTTAATAATGAAGGGTCCGAACCACATGGGTTTAAACTTTCCTGCCCCCAGGGAGTCCTTATCTTGGTCATAGACCAGGACAAGGTCACCTTCAGAAAAAATCCGAGGACGAACGGACCTATCATATTGACACTTGACCTTATGTTTATGAGCCTCGTTGGCCAGGGCTTCATCACGACGCTGCTCATCAAGCTGCTCAAGGTGTACCAACCACTCTTCAAGTGGAGAAGTGTCTGGCAATAACTGTACTGCCAATTTCATAGATGGGATTTGACATTCAATGGGAAAGACTGCCTCCAGCCCATAAATGAGTTGGAAAGGTGAAAAAACAGTTGCAGTCTTAACAAATGTTCGATAATCCCATAATGTCGAGTATAACATCAAAATCCAATTTGACTTGGCTGAGTTGATAGTTCGTTGTAGAATAGTTTTAAGGGTTTTTTTTACAGCTTCCACCTGCCCATTGGCTTGGGGGTAGTAAGGTGAGGAATGTTCTTGCCGTAACCCAAGCTTTGATGTTAATTCGGACATCATTTGGTTATGAAAGTGACTGCCATGGTCAGTGACAATCTCTCTCGGAACGTCGAACCGTGCTATAATCTGGTTGAATAAGAAGAGAGTTGCAATCTCTCCATCATCTTTAAACGTTGGCATAGCTTCGACCCACATAGTGAAGTAGTCTACAGCTATGATGATATAGCGGTGCCCCCTTGCTGAAAAGGGGTTGCATGTAGTGTAATCAATCCCCCACTTAGTGAAGGGACCAACTGTGATGACAGGAAACATGGGAGATGGATGCACCCTCATCTTCCGAGAGAAGATTTTGCACGGATGGCACTTCTTGACCGACTCGATACAATCTTTCATAAGTGTGGGCCAGAAGTAACCTACTCGTAAGATCTTTTGGGCTATTGCCAACCCAGATAAGTGACCGCCACAAGCTCCTGTATGACAATCATTGAGCACTATGACGGCCTCCTCATGGGTGATACATCAACGCAAAATGCAATCTACCCCTCTCCGATACAACGTATCATCGAGTATGACATAATTATTAACCTGATGGCGTATCCGCCGACGCTCTTCACACTTCAAAGTATGGAGATAGATCAGTATATCTTCGTACCAAGGGTCTGAAGATTGAATCAAAAACATATCCCCCTGGATAAGCGATTCTTCAGGCACAACGTCACCTGACTCAACCGGAAGCTCCGAAATAAGTTCTGCGAAGACCAATGACTTCTTGGACTTTGTTAAAACGAGGTCTAAGTCAAATTCTTGGAGGATGACCATCCATCTACTGATTTTTCTGTCGATAAATCATCGTGTCAACATGTACTAGAATGGATTCATGACTGGTCTTGTGAAACAGAACATAGTGACAGAACCGTTGAACAGCATGAACTACTGCCAACACAAGTTTTTTGAGATGGGAATAATTAAGTTACGGTCCTACGAGGCCTCGGCTCAGGTAATAGATCATGTATTATGAAAAAAAATCATCTTCCTGAACTAAAACCATGCCTATGGTTGACTCTGTGGTAGCGAGATATAATAAGAAATCTTCGTTATAATTAGGTGGTCGTAGCAGAGGTGCGGTTGTAAGGGCGTGTTTTAATGCGTCGAAAGAGCGTTGAGCGGCTTCATCCCAGAAAAAGGGAACATCTTTCTTAAGTAAACGCATAAAGCCCTTGGTGATTTTGGCATAGTTGGCGATGAAGCATCGTAAGAAGTTCACCTTGCCTTGAAGAATTTGAAGTTGTAAGATTGTGCATGGGGGGGGCAACTGGATTATTTCCTCCACCTTAAGAGGATCCACCATGATCCCTGTTGTTGACACGATGAAACCTAACAAATGTCCTGACGTGATGAAAAAGATGCACTTGTTGGGATTCAAGGGAATCCTGAAGTAGCGACAGCGTTCAAAGATAGTCTGAGGTGCGTAGGATGATCCTTTCACTTGCGAGAGCGTGATGCTAAATCATCTAAATAGGCCTCGACTATATGTTTGAGGTCATGAAACACAAAAGACATGGCCCGCTGGAAATTGGCTCCAGCATTCTTAAGGCCAAAAGGCATCTTACGATAAGCGAACGTACCCCACGGACAAATGAATGTCATTTTGTGTTGGTCCTCAGGTTTGATTTGGATTTGATTATATCCCGAAAAACCATCCATGAACGAAAAAGGCTTCACAACCGGCGCATTCATAAATGATCTGGTCAATGAATGGGTTGGAAAATTATCTTTTGAACATGCCTTGTTCAAATCACGGAAATCGGTACATACACAAATCGTGCCTTGTTTTTTGTTGACTGACACGGGGTTTGAAACCCATTGAGTCAAATGGATAGGGTAAATGAACCCTGCCTTGAGAAATTTCTCAACCTCAATCTTGATGGTTGTTGCTTTATTAGGATTGACTGGACGAAGTTTTTGTCGAACAGGCTTAGCATCAGGATACGTTGTGATTTCATGTTCAACTATTTTCAGATCGATGCATGGCATTTCCTCATAAGACCAGGCAAAAACGTCGCAGAATTCTTTGAAAAGATCCGTGTAAATTTGAATCTCTTCAAGGGAGCAATCCACTCTGATGAAGACATTATCCACGACGCTAGGGTTTCAAGAGATGTTGATAGGTATAGTTGTAGCGATAGTCGCCATATTTCCCTCAGCATAAATTTCTTGTGTAGCTAAGAGATTAATGGGACATGGCTGATCTCCCGTCATGGTGATAGTGAATTCTCCTACCTTGATTCAGCTTAACTCTGGGAGGAAATATGATCTGTGATGAAGATCCTCCCAAGGTTTGTCCGGACTAGTCATTGCTTTGATTACTACTTCATCAGAAGGCAAGACTAAGTCTAACGAATCAGTGTTGGCGAGAGAACCCTGAGCCCAGATAGGCTCTAGAGGTGGATCCAACTCTTGTGCGGGAGTCGGATCAGGATTAGCTGAAGCTTGCTGGACTAAAGAGTACGCTACTTCAGCGGCCAACAAGGGCATGGACATGCTGGAGTGCCCTGTCTCATCCATCGTGGCTTATGGGGAAGGAAGAATCCACGGATCCGCAAAGTAAGTCATGCGGAATGACGAAACTTGAAAAATCTCAGCCTTGTGGTGATTAGATATAAACTTGACATCATCATGAGGAGGTGGGTAATCGAAGGTACCCATCAAGGATGGGCACAAACCAACTCCTACGTTAATGACATCGGCTTGAGGATTATCAATCATGGGAACCGTGGATGCCCCCAAAGTTGGGTCAGGTCTAGAGAAGGACAATTGAGGTCACTATCCGACCTTCATGTGGAAACAACAAGACTCGGAAAATTGTAGCAACCACAGCTTGCATAGCATAAGTCCAACTACGACCTAACAAGAGATTATAGTTTAGGGGGGCATCGACTACCTCTACCTCGACACACACAGTCTTCCCTCCTAACTGCACAGGGAAAGAAGGAATGTTTCCATGTGGTCGGAAAGAACGACCGTCGAATGCAGTGAGACAAAGCGGGCTGGCCAATGGCCTTCCAACATGCTAACGACATAACGCATGTCGAGCCACCCTCGTCGACCACCATGCAAAAGATATTGTGTGTAAAAGTTTTCGTGGGATGAGCCACTACTATCTGAAATGCTATGTGGTAAGGCAGAGGAGGTTTTAAGTCAGTTGTATCTAGCATGATGGTACCTGGGTTACAAGTCTCCGTAGATCCTAAAGCATTCAACAAGGCTTTCCTCTTAGCAGGGCAACTTTGGAGGACCTCCAAATCGGACATAGCATAAGGGGTTTGGGATAAATCTTCCACCACAGAGTAATTCTGGGTGGCCCTTGCGTTTGGATTATGAGAAGCTTTCTTAAACGCACCCTTTGGAATGCATGTCATTGTTTCTCCCAATGTCTTCTCAATCTGCAGAGGAAGAGATGGGAGTTCATCTTCTTTACCCTTCTCAGAGGCACTTGGTTTACTATAGTCGTGCGCTCTAGTCATTATTAAGGCATCACCCCTAACCATATATACGTTCGCGGATGAGGAATTGTTTGGGGGAGGGCAGGTCTCTTGGCTACCCCCTTCGACACTTGTAGAGGCTTGAGTTAAATTTTGCCCATGCTGAAAGGGATTAGTCAACATGGCTTGTTGTTGCTGTGTGACAAACTTTTGGGCCTCTACAAGTCGATGACATAGATGGGTCAGGTGGTCTTCCGCACACAAGTTGCACAAATACCTCGCCTTCCATTTTTTCGTGGTTCCCTCGCCAGCATTATCAGTGGGTTTTTTCTCCCCCTTACCCTTCTTTCATTGTTTTTTCTTCCCTTCAGGCTGATGGTTGGCCTTTGGGTTAGTCGTCTGCATGGAGTGCACTTCCGACGTTTGGGTAGGAAGAGCAGCCAAAGCAGTAGTCTGGCTAGCCGCTGAGTGTTGGATAGATAATTGTTGTAATTGTTTTTTCAATTTCTCAGCGGGCTTGGTTTGTGCTGAACCAACAATACCATCGGCATGTGGTCCAGCTCTCTGTCTAGTTTTATCCAGTATCGATCGTGGTGCATCCGGCAGGATGTTGTATAATAGACCAGACTAAGAATAGATAAGCTCAAACTGTTGAGCCCTCATGATGGAATCTTCTTCAGAGAAAACCCCAGAAGTTGCGACGTCTTTGGATAATTGTGGGACTAGAAGCTTAAGGAACCACTCAAGCAGGAATGTTGGTGGGACTGGTACTTTAATTAGACTCTTCTGGCGTCTCCACTCTCGAATATGATCAGATATTGGTCTGTTGTTGTCTGTTCGAAATTGGTGAGAAACTCTGTTCCAGCGTCGTATCTCACAGGTAACTGGAAATGGTTAAGGAAGGCCATTGCCAGTTCGCCAAAGGAAGAGTATCGTGAGTGATCGAGCTCAATGTACCATTTTGTGGCACTCCCGATGAGAGTGCATTGAAACAATCACAACTGAACGGAGTCATCTTTCAATGATTTAGATGAACACCAAAGATGAAAGGTAGTCACGTGATCACTTGGATCTTCGTTAGGCTTGGCCTTGAACTTTGGAATGTCGAAAGGCAACTTCGTTGGCATAGGAGGCCAACGTGGATCATGACAAATAGGATCATTTAACAACCTTGTCAAATCTGGCAAGTGTAACGTCACCAAGAATGGTAGTTTGGGTTGTTGCTGATAGCCTGGAAAAAAGGGTCATGGAGTTTGACTGGCACCAGGTTTCTAGGAAAAGTTTGGCTGTTGGCCCAGGTTCTAGTAGAAACCATGGCTCTGACTAGCATAAGGATTTTGCATCTGTGGAGGCATCATTGGCTGATTCCCAATGAAGGACATAGGATGTTGGGCATGCATCGTGTTTGAAGGACTTTGGGAAGGATCACCCCATGTCGGTCCTGCTGGGAGAGGCATAGAAGTCTATTCGGGGTTCCATTGATTGTGGAAATAATTACCCCAGAACGGCATTCCAGAGGAGGGAATGGATCCTTTTCCTGAGTTCCAACGTCCTGGTATATGTGCCCCTGGCGCAGGAATAGTACCCTACGTCGGAGTAGACTGTCTAAATATGGGAGTGCCCCCAGATGGGAAAGCAGTGGATGTGAAAGTGTTGTTACCAAATGTATCGTTCCAAACAAACGGTGACAAACCTACCAGCATAGTGTGCGTAGGTGTTCCTTGACTCCCGGATCCAAATGAACTCGTGTGTGCAGGCTGCCCGGCGGACTGTTGTTGGAGACCACCAAGCGAAGGGGACGAAGGAGAGATATGACCTCCAGCATAAGGAAAATCGTTGAAAGGGACAGGAATGCCCCCAAGTTGACCTTGCAGAGGAGCGTTAGAGCTCCTTGCCCCCAAACCCAAAGTCTATAAAGTGGAGTAAGTGAGTGCAGGACTTGTACCCGAACTAGGCATACCGTATGAAAACAGAGGGCCTGTCGCACTAGGTGTGAAGGGAGGTGTGGCTGCCGCGATAGATGGGATTGGTCCACTGTGCGACATAGTTGCGGTCAAGACCATGGTGGCTCAAACCGACGACGGAAATTTAGGAGATGCTTCTCCTATGGTAGCAACGGTGGTGGGAATGGAAGAATTCCCAGAGGAAGTAACAGCGTTTGTTTCCATAGCTGTGTGAGGCACTGACAGGCGTTCATAAAATAGGATTGGTACACTGACCGATGGCCAAGTATCAGTTGTTGGGGTTTCAACCGAGCCAAGATTGGTGGTTGATTCCTCCAGGAGTTGTTCGGGCTCAATGGTTTGTAACCTGGTTGCTTCGAAAGACCCTTGTTGGGCTAGCTTCCACCTCAAAGGTGGCGGGGGTGGCTCCAGTATAACCGATAGCAGGCCCAAAATCCTTCATGACTGACGGAGCTCGGGATCCTCCACTGTGTGAGAAGATCCAAGACATGTTAAGTTATTCTACACGTTCAAATAGTAACACACACTAAAAATAATCCCCTAAGAGATAAGACAAGCAATCGCTAACTATTTTGAAGAACAGTTACAACAACCAATACTAGAGCAACTTACCGGTGCAAGTGAAACTCGAATACGGAAGCACCCTCTGGGTATACTCTACAAAGTGTGGCCTGATGTTTGTCCTAGGTACCACGGTATACCCCCGCAGTCACCTGTGTCTGTCCCTAAAAAGATTGGCAACTAGTTTGCCAGCATGCGAACAGTCACCAGGTGGGTACAGTAGATAGTCAGGTTGACCACAATGAGCAGAGTATCAAGCCCGAAACCTGTCAAGGGTATCGAGAGAAAATGTTTTGGAAGACAACTGAGGACCTCAAATGGATTCAAGACCCACAAATCCCTGTGGCAAATGAAAATGACGGAATCCCACAACAAGTCCTCGATATGTGTTCTCCACTACGCTTGGTCCAGCTTTGGAGGGGTTATCTCCGCTACCTTTCCTTATGCGACCTCGTGTTTATCCCCTGTGTTAGAGGGGGGTCCCAGATAAATTCCACTTAACTAGACTTCTACACTCCCTATCACAGACTCCAATGTTTGAGTTTGAGTGGCCTTGGAGATTTTCCTCTCCAACCTAATCCAAGGCCCTAGTCCTGAACTAGTGTATGAACCCTACAAACAAAAACGTCTAATAGATTTTAAATTAGCGTTGCTTTTATTGGCTTTTTTACATCGCGGGATATGAAGGTGAAATTGATGATGTGTAAAGACTCAAAGCAAAAACAAATGAAAAAGCTGGAAACAAAAGACTTTTACTAAATAAAAAAATCAACAACTTTTCACAAAGAAAGACTTCTTTTCCTTTTCAATTTTTCTAAGATTTCATGCAGCAAACATAAAGGAATTTCACTCAATCTGCGAGCTACTTATGCTCTAAATGCACTGCAAAAACTTATGAACAAAAAGACTTCTTCCTAGCTATTGGTGCAGAAACACAATCTTCAAACAAAGAAGAAAATGAAAAAAAAAAATCTCTTTTTTTTTTTTTATTTACGTGCAAATCAAGCAACAAAGGGAAAATACTGACAAGCCTAAAACCAAGAAAAATGAAATTATTCTTTTATTATTTTCAAAATGAATCAACTTACAATCAATGTTGAGACCGGCCACCGTTCCTTGATCCCGATCCTGGGCTCCTCCTCTTCTTTGTCTCCAACTGCTTTGCGTTAATTCTCCTTAGGCTTGAGGAAAGGCTAAAGGGTTGGGAAAAATGGATTTGGAAATTGGGCAGAGTTTCTTCGCTATATTTTCCTCCTCCAAATAGTACCCCTACCCCTTCTTTTATAGGCTAGAAGGAGCTAGGGTTTTGGACAAACTCTCGGCCATGCATGGCTGGGATTTTTAGTTAACTGACCCATAGCTTTTTGTCCCATCGGCAACTTTCCTGTTTTTGTGCTTTGTTAGGTAAACGGGGGCTGTAGTAGGCCTGCCAGCGTTCAAACGCGTGCAGTAGTGGGTTAGGGCGCGTGTGACTTAACCCAAAAGGATTTTCAAAGAGGTTTCTCAGCAGATGTTTTTGCAATGAAGGGATATGAGTTGGCCTGATGCCAGGTAAGCATGTGTAGTGCAATTTAGGGTTATAACAACCCTGCCTCTGTCCTCTACATCTGATGAATCTCTCCCCCTTTGTCAAGAATGGAAAATGTATCTTTCCATCTGGGGCTTCTCCCCCTGACTGAATTGTCCTCTTTATGGTGCTTTCTCATGTACATATAAGACATATAAGATAATCATTCAAAATCATTCATTTTGGAGTAGAAATAACTCTGAGTCTCTGGCGAAGATACTCAAAGGATTCTCATGGAAGTGGTTTTGTAAAGATGTCTGCCACTAGTTATTTTGTGCCCACATACTCAACTCTGATGCTCTTTTCTGTAGCATGTTCCCGTAGAAAGTGATACTTGATTGGAATGTGCTTCGTCTTGGAGTGCATCACTGGGTTATTTGAGACACTGATGGCACTTGTATTATCACAATATATTGGAATGGGTTCATCTTACTCAACATGTATATCTGTCATAGTTTGTTTCATCCAAAGAACCTATGTACAACATGATGTTTCCGCAATATACTTTGCCTCGGTTGTAGATAAATATATTGATGATTGTTTCTTTCTTATCCATGATACCAAACACTCACCCAAATAGAACGTTTCTCCAATCGTGCTTCATCGGTCATCAATACAACCTGCCCAATCTGTTGTTGATTAAGGTTGGTTGTCATTGATGTCAACCCTTGAAGAAAGCCCCATAGCACAAAGGCTTGGGTAATGGACCCAATATTGTTTGATGTAAATATGACTCATTATTGTTTTGTCATGGTTGATAAGAAGTAAATATGG
>ML830653.1:19988-55786 GCA_009831015.1 Picea engelmannii | reverse complement strand
AGAACTTGGCTCCACAAGTTGACCTTCTCCTCTTGTGAGTTTCAACCTTGTGAGCATCAGAAACAAAACTTGCAAACAATCAAGTCTTCAAAAACCAGTGCTCTGATACCAACTTGATCTAAAAATGAAGAAGACTTGAAATAGTTGAAATTATTGCAATGTAAATGTTATGTGTTTAAAGAAAATGGATCAATTTTGCAACACATAAATTAAGGGATTACTTATGCAAAATACACATAGACAGTAGCATAATCAATGAACATAAGCACATAAAACATAGCAATTGATAAAGGAGTTCACCCCTCTCTTGGGCTACATCTCCTGGTCTAGCTTCCAATGGATCATTATTATTAATTGCTCAAAGTGCTCAAAAACATGCCTTACAATGCTCAAACTGACCAACCAACTGCTCTAATGGCTTAAGAGAGTCCAAAAACCCCTAGCTGGGATTTTTCGGCACCTCAATCGGTCGAAAAACGAAGAAGTTAGGCCTCCTGGAAGTCCCCCCTTCAAGCTTGTTGTCTCTGCATCTACGAAATGCACCCTTGTCAAATGAACCTGGCACACACGCAATATATAGCGTAAAAACCCATCACCGAGCGCAACCGCGCCAACGGTGCAAACTGTAGGACAGTTATGGGCACGCTAGCCCCTAACCGCCTAGCACCTGGGCACATAGGGGTCCATACGACCGCGTGCATTGACAAAAAGGGCCAATGGTTGAAACCGTGCCAACCATACTAACTCCCCGCTCTAGTCATGGGCATATGTCATATTACAAAGAACCACGGGCTTGGTTTAAAATCCCGCGCGCACCAACTATCGGGCTATGCAATATGTGGTATGGTCATATATGCAATCAAATGATCGTGGGCCAGGGCTAAGCCCCGGCCCGACCCCCCGCCAATGGTTACAAAATTTGAATTCAAATAAAATAGAACTCATACACATTACAAGGCACAACGTGTGACCCATTGGCCGGTCGGAGTTTGAGAAAAATATATGCAGTGGGGAGGTCCGGGGGTCGAACCCCACAGACTCCAATACATTTTAATAAACAAAACAAGTAACCAATACCAGGGTGCCACATGGCACCCAATCACTTGCCCAAACAGTGCCACGTGTTGACTTCCCATTCGACTAACTGTCATCCAATAAATAACTTCCACGTCACCACATGTACGGTCGTATGGCTCTACCACGTCAGCCTGTACAGACTGTACAGTCAGCATCATTTCTTTTGTCTGTTTGACTTTATGAACAAATTGCAATATCTCTCGCTCCCGACATCCGTTTGAGACGAAACGAGTTGCGTTGGGTTCACAATGATGAGGCCTACGCTCTCGTCTATTTTGAAGTGATTTCGAGCACTTTGAATTTTTGAGCAAAATTTGATCCCCTGATCACTTTGGGTCAAGAAGAAGCTACAAAAATGAAAGTCTTCAAAAAATATGGGTCCTTTAATTGGGTTAACACTATGTTCCATCTTTATGGGGTTATCCATCCATAATCAACTCTCGTTGGTTTGGGAGTTTTGTCTTTGGTTATATTCTCCATTGCTTGTCTCTTCTTTGAGGTATTTGGCTCCTTGTTAATTCCCTTCTTATCCTAGCACATAAAAAATCTATAATTTCTCTTTCCACAGAGTTTGCAAGGATACAAATCCCCACATTGATGGATTGTGAGCCTTTCTTCTACAAAAATTGCAAATAATTTTAAATATCGAAAAAATGTGCATACACATTTACATGATTGTCTTTATGCTTGTTCAAATCCTTTGTTGATATCGCAAATGCCTTGGGGACAATGATTCTTTGGATTCTCCTTTGTTGATAGATTAACTTTCTAATGAAGCTGGTTTAGATTCTTCTTCAGTTTGTTCCTCGATGTTTCTTGTTGGGATCACAAGAAAATTAGGATATCAAATGGAACCAAACAACCAACCCAAAAATCTATAGAAGGAGAGAAAAACACAAAACAATCACTCTAGATTTGTCCAAAAGATGCGCTAGAGAGAGAAAAGCACAACTATATAACAAGAGAACCCCATAGATATAGTACACATAGGATTAAACACTTATATAAAAGAATGATCCCCGTAGACTAAATAATGATCACATAAAATGATATTACACGTGAGGTTTGAGTTGTGTATTTATACACAAATAAAGTAGGGTGTCCTTCCAAAGAAGTTTATGGGCCCAAATAACAAGGGTGCACTCCCCAAGAGGGTTATTTAGCCTATATATAAAATTTAACTATATTGGCCTTAGCCATAATCTCATATTACAATGAATGATGGACTTAGCCATAATTAATGCCTTAATAATACAATATGAAATGGTTTGGGACACATGAAGATTACAACATTCTCGACACACCACTTATGTTGAAATAAGAGGCCACAAAGAGAATATAGATGAAAATGGGTTTCTAGATACCCAACTCAATACAAGGTTGGTCGAGGATAAAATAAAAATGAGAGTGGGTTTATGGGTACTCAACTCAAAGATAGCTATGAGTGGGTTTATGGATACACAACTCAAATAGATTGGTTGTAGGAAAGATACAATATTAAGTGGTTTTATGGATACCCTACGCAAAATAGGATTAACCATGTTCACAAAAACACCCGTAAATATGAACATGAGGATTTGGGGAGTGTTATCACATGAAATGCACTGGAGTTTAATTCCACCTCATTTTTTTGTTTTTGTTTGGTTTTGTTTGAAAAGAACACAACTCGTCTTTTGAATACCATATGTTAGGTCTTAGTCACTATTTATTTACAACTAAAGGTTGAGTTTGATTGAGTCATGTTTAAGGGATTTTGAGCATCATTTTGAGTCATAAGTGAGTGGTTAATCTTGGTTAAGGTATAGTCAAGGTGATAAGTCACATGGTTATCATAGATTCTTGTTGTCATCATTTGAAAATGAAAATTCTAAAAGTTGTGTCATTATGTTTTAAAGAGTCTTGAGGGTATGTTATTGTTAAAATATTGAGCTTGATTTAACATGCGGATTATTTATTTAGTTTCTCCAATGCTTTAAGCACAATTTGATTTATCAACCAGCGAAATGAATATTCGAAATGGTGAACAAAAGTAGAAGAGGTACTCAAATAGAATCTCACACATGCACAAGAATTTACCCTGGGGAAACCCTATACATGGAGAAAAAACCCA
This sequence comes from Picea engelmannii, assembly GCA_009831015.1. Lineage (NCBI taxonomy): Eukaryota > Viridiplantae > Streptophyta > Pinopsida > Pinales > Pinaceae > Picea > Picea engelmannii. The sequence continues at coordinate 52,599 of ML830653.1, read as the reverse complement.
ACAAACGATCTTCCTTTATTGCAAATAATATGTAAGATCAATTACAATAATCCACCATGAAAAGTACCTGATTGGTAGACCAACAAACAATAAGACTTCATTGACTTTTACCATTGATGTAAACAACACTATTCATTTTCCTTTATTGCTAAGATACACAGTAATGTTTGTTGTCCTTTACTACTGAGATAAACAACAATATTTGTTGTCCTTTACTACTGAGAGATAGAACAATGTTTGTTGTCCTTTACTGTTGATAAACACAACAATGTTTTTTGTTCTTTATTGTTGAGATACACAACAATGTTCGATGTCCTTTACTGATGATATACACAACAATGATTGTTGTCCTTTACTGTTGAGATACCCAACACTATTCGACTCAATCACGGCCATGACTCCTACACTTTGTGTTGCATAAAAATGTGTGTTGAAGGGGAGGTTGACCTCTATATATAAAGGTGTGGAGAGGAGAGTATAGGGGTCTTTAATTAAAAGGAGTCTGCATATCTATACAACTAGACTCAACTCGAATTAGTAACTTGACTCAAGACTTGACTTGGCTATTGCATGCCACCTCAACATGAAACTCGACATACACCTTGAAATGCAACCTTGACATGAAACTTGGCTTGAAAACTTGACATGCAACTTGGAATGCAACCTTGACATGCATGCATGCATGAAAATTGACATCCATGCATGCATCTTGACATGCATGCAACCAAACATGCAACATGCAACATACAAATCAACTTGTCAACTTGACTTTGACCACATACAATTTGTATTTTACAACTTGAGTTTGAAAACTCATACTATACATGCAAACTGAATTTTACAACTGAGTTAAGCAACTTGAATTTATTTTCATGGTGGATAAAGTTACATGTGCCAATGCACTAGATCATTACATTTACATTATTTTCATAAGGAAGATTGTTTGTCTCTAGCTCATATGAATTGTACATTCAACCTAAATTTTTCTAGATGCCTTTACTTTTTCTCATGGGACTAGGCTCACAGAGGTTGTACGTTCCCCTTGACTTTTGCACTAGTATTTCTATGCTCACAGAGGTTGTACATTCCCCCTAGATTTTTCACTAGACTGTCTATTCTCACAAAGGTTGTACATTCCCTCTGACTTCTTGAATTGTGTCTTAGACTTACAAGACTTCTTCCTTTGCCTTGTCTAGACTCACAAGTTCATATAGAATCTCGTTCATCCTAAATTTTGGTTTGACTCATGGAGTTTTGTACATTCCCCCTAGCTTTTTTCAATACCTCACAAGACTGGTTGATTCTGCAAATCTACCTGGATAACCTCAGGGTGGCCCACATGGCCTCTCATTAGAGAATGATTGTCGATGCAACCAAATTTAACACTCCCTCTTAGTGAGAGAGTCACTCTCAGCCACACCAAGATTTCCTCTCATATGCACAAAATGTCTCAATGGAAATGGATTGGTCAATATATCAGGGAGTCCATCATCCCAGGACTCAAACTATATTTTATCTTTTTAGATTTTTTATTACTACAGATTGGCTCGCTCATGGCTATGTACTGTAGCTTTACATTTTTTCTCTAGACCATGTCTCTGATGTAATGGTAATTCATGTCAATGTGATTTGACATCTTGTGAAATATTAGGTTCTCTGTCATTTTTATGCAGCTTTGATTATCACAATGAACCACCGTCGGCTCTAGCTTATCACCAAACAATCTAGAAACTAGCTTTCTAATCCATATTCCTTCCTTACTAGTATCACTTGTTGCAATGTACTCGACCTCTGTTGTACTCTATTTAATGGATCCTCATTTCCTACTTGGCCATGAGATCATAGCGGATCCTAAACTGAAGCATTATCTGGAAGTAATTTCCGGTCCACTAGGATTCCTGCCCAGTCTGCATCTGCATACCCATGCAGAAACAAACCACCACTGGATGTATATCTTAGACCATAGGTAATGGTCCATCTTAGATATCTCAAGATGTGCTTAGTTTCCACCAAGTGTCTTTGTCTCGATTCAACCATGAACTGACTCATTTAAATCATTGCATAGCATATATTTGGCCTGGTATGGATCATATACATCAATCATCCAATCAATTGTCTTTACATGGTGGGATCCACAAAATCTGATCCTATATTAGAATCATGCAACTTCCCCAGGTTGGTAATCATCAGAGTAGACATGGATTTACAATCCATCATACCAAACCTCTTTAACATGTCCATTGTGTATTTACCTTGAGCCATAAATATCTCTCCATGTGCTTGCCACACTTCCAATCCTAGGAAGTAATGCATCAATCCTAAGTTTTTCATTTCAAATAATGAGATTAGCTCCATCTTACACCAGGCTATTATCCCTTCATCTCCTGTCAAAAAGAGATCATCAACATGCATGATTAATATAACAGGTTGCTTCCATGTTACCTTGAAGTATAGATTTGCATCAACATCACTTTTCTGAAAGCCCAAGATTTTGAGAAAGACATCAATCATGTCATACCAAACTCTGGGATCCTGCTTAAGACCATACAAGGCCTTCCTTAGCTTGCATAAATGAGTGTCTTTGTTATGCAACACAAAACCATCTAGTTGTTCCACAAAGACCTCATATTCAATCTTTCCATTCAAGAATGTTGTTTTTACATCCATCTGATGTAGTTTCCAACCAAGAAATGAAGCTAATGTAATAATAAATCGAATGGAGGTATACCTGGTTACAGGGGAAAAAGTCTCGTCGTAATAAATTCCTTCTTTTTGAGAGAAGCCTATGGCTACAAATATTTCTTTGAACTATTCCACTCCCATCAGCTGCATTTTTTATCTTATAGATCCATTTGGAAGAGACCATTGATTTGGCCTTTAGCCTCGGCACAATGTTCCAGACATTGTTCTTTAGAATATACACATATTCCTCAATCATGGCATCCTTCTACACTTGTAATTTATCTGCTTATTCAAATGAAGAAAGCTCGACATCACTAATGTTTCTCATCAGTGTGACATAGCCTCCATACCTATGAGGCCTCTTACTTTCCCTAAAAGTTCCTTTGGGAGCAGTTATTTTTCTGCATCCTGCATTGTTTCTTTAAGCCATCCTGGCTTCCTTTTGGTTGGAGTTTCTTCAAGAGTTCTCTCCAACTCTTCAACAGGTTCTAGGGGTTCATCACTTAGCCCTTCATGAGGTTCCTCACTCTAATCATCTGACTCTTCATTTTTAGAAGAGGGTGAAGCTAGTTGAACTGCTTATGATTCCTATTGTAGCTCTCTGGATTTCTTGAATACATCTTTCTCATGGAAAGTCACATCCCTGCTAACCTCTATCTGCCTCTGACTTGGTACATATATTTTGTAATCCTTGGAGTTCTCGTTATAGCCCACAAAAATCCCTTTCTTTCCTGAGGGTTCCATCTTTTTCCTCTTTTCCTTAGGGACATGGATATATACTGGACACCCAAATATCCTTAGATTCCCTACTTCAGGTTTGATCCCTAAGAAGACCTCTTCAGGAGTCTTTTACTTCAATATAGAATATGGACATTGTTGAGAAAAAGGTATGGAACACCTTACTCAATCATTTTCAGATCTTTCCTAGCTAGGAAAATATAGTTGGAAATGTCACCCGAGATTTATAGCCTCAAAAGCATTCGCTCAATCCGTAAGTATTAATTACAAAGATTAAGGCTGATTTTATAATTTATATATGTTGCAATCTGAAATAAAGTTTATACAAAGCTATTGAAATATATACAGATTTTACACTAAAGTGAACATGGAGACCAAAAGCGAAAAAGTAACCAAGTCACAAAAACACATGTATGCGACATAATAACAATCTGATTTTATTTCATTCTGAGATACCAAAAGTGTTATTCTCTTTACAAACCCCTGTGAGGGTATGGACCAAATTCTGATTTAGAGATATTTGATGAACACCATACAAGAAGACTCTGACAGTAAAGTAAAACTGAAATTAATAATCTGGATCAGCTTGCCACAAACTGTTTCCATTTTGAATTTGCAAGATATCCTTTATCAGCCATGAAAATTAATTCACAAACAGACAAGAATACATAGACTATCAAGGATGAATCAACACCTCTAAAACAAGTGGTTGAAAAGTATGGTTCAGTCTTGAACCTTGTTGTCTACAATAAGACCTTGTTGTCTACAATAAGACCTTATTGTCAACAAGAGAATTAGGCTTTCAAATAAACTCAGAAATGAATGAAAACTGAAACTATCTCATGTAACTAAAGAGAAAACCTTAGCCTTGTTTTTCTCCTTCTATTTTCATTTTTTCTCTTCATCTCATTGAGCTTTTATTCTTTCCCAATAAGTTGAAGTAGTTCAACTACTTTCTTTAGCTAAGTTGATTTAACTTAACTAATTAGTTTAGGAGAAGTAAATAATAATAATATAATTAAGGGTCTTAATTAATAATAACTAAGTAGGTGGGTCCCCTTGTGACTCCCATCATTTTATTTTTCCACTCATCAAAAGTAAAAACACAAGATAAATCATTCATATCACATAGCACCCTTGTACCTCCTGTGGATATCATTTAATAGAATATTTAAATATCAACAAAATTTAAAATTATATCTCAAAAATAATATATATCCATTTTATCCACAAAATATCCAAACTAAATTTTGTTGTCCAAAAATTTGTTGAAACTTATGAACACTGTCCTCATCAACTGAATCACATAAAACATAATTTAAAAAGCATGTTTGCCACTTTGTGAGGCAATTTTCCTTTTTTCACTAACATCTCCCCTTGAATTTTCTTGGGTAGCCCTTGGTTGATAAGACCCTTGGGGATGTATCTTGTTGATCATATGGGAGCATTCATCCTTTAAATGAAGGCAGGAAGACACAGATTTAGAGGAATCAGTGGAGGGAGAAGAAGGGGAGGCAATTGTGTTTCCTTTGTATTGAACAGGTTGGGGAATATCATGTTTTAATATCTTATTGGCGTGTGAAGACTGAACTAGCGAAACAACACAGAAAATTTGAACATTGGTATTAACAGGTGATGGTAAATGAAATGACACAGTGATGGGAGATAGGTTTGTGGAAAATTTCCTGTCAACCATCGTTTGCGGGAACTTCGGGCTGCATTGACACATGTGGGGGAATGGGAATGTCGTGAAAGCTATGAGGTTGTTGGAAAGGGGGCCTTTACGATTGAGGATGCTATATTCCATGGCCAGCCAAATTAAAGAATCTATCTTGGAATAGGTGGTTCAACTCTTGTGGGTCATCATCAAAATGAATTGAAAATCTAGGCCTCTTATGACCTCGATTCCAATTTCCCATGTCTCTGTTATTTCTGCCATGGTTGCCTCTACTCAAAAAAACTCATCTTGTAGAAACAATTTATCAGTGTTGAATTTCTTAGTAACAAATACATGAAACTTTGTTTACATAAATCAAAATTTGGCTCTAGGATTTACCACAAAACACTTTCAATCCATCCATAAGAATACCATTTATTAATTTCCATGTGAACAGGGAATTGATTAGGTAAATGGGAGTATGGAGGGGTTGAAATTAGCAAAAAATGATATCATGGAGGGAAAGTAATATATGAATATTATTCAAAAAAATAATAAAACAATCAATTGTGTATTAAAACAATCCATAACATCAGTCTTCAATTCTTTCCATATAAACTTCCTTTAATTTCCACACAGACTCTTCCTCAAAAGAATATCACTGAATAGGAAATTGATAAGTGAAATTGGGATCATGAAGGGGTTGTAATTAGCGAAAAATGGTATAATGGGGGAGAAATAATACGGATATTGTTCAAGTGATATATCAAACATACCATCTCTTTTGCAATAAAACATCTTGTTCGCTCCCAAAATAAATCAGTCACTATGGTTTCATTTTGTGGTTGATAGCATGGTTATTGGTAGTTTTCTCCAATTTGTTTTAAGTTCTTCTAGTGGAAAAACGTAGGTTTTTAATTCATATTGTAGAAATAAGACGATCCATAAAGGTCTTTTCTTTAAAATTTCATGAAGAGACTTTCAACAACTAACGCGTGTTTCAAAGTTGATGATTAGTTGGTGAAAGCGGCGATTTTCAACAGTTAAGGAGCATTTCCCCACGGACCGTTAGCTGGTGAAAGCGCAGAATACGTGTGTTTTCTCCATGTTTTAAAAAATAAAAGGATGACATGCTCAACACATGTCATGTAATCATTATAAGGCGCTAGTGAAAGAGGATAATGATGAAGATTCGGTTTTGCACGTCTAAATCGGATTTCAAAGCGGATCGTGTTCAGAAATGCATGCTTCACAAGATAATGGTGATGGAGATGGCGAATTCAAATCCATCATCACAGGTAAAGGAGCAGTACTACTCGGCTGGTGACATCAAATCAATGCCTCATATTCCCAACAAGCATCATCCACTTACATATGATATGTTTTCATTTTTGAAAGACAGTGCCGAGAGTTTTCACCAGTGCAAAACCTCGGCTCAAACAACAGATTACAGTGTTTTTGTGTGAAAAATTGTCTGGGGTTTGAATTGCATATGGAAAGGAGACGAAGTGGTTCATTGTTAAGGAAAGAATTAGACAGACTATCCTTTCTACAGGCGCATCCAGAGGTGCAAAAACACTTCTCAGACGCAGGTTGCATGGGATATGTTGAGAAGTTACAGAATGATTTTCATCAAACAACTACTGAAGCATTTTCTAAAACATACGATGGAAATAAAGCATGTGTCAAGTATTTAGAAATCATAGTTGATGAAGCCTCCATTGCTACAATGACCATCTTACCTAAATCAAGCCAGAGTTGGTTCAAAACAACAGCAACCAAGAACCTAAATTTCAGAGCATATCTTAAGGAAGAATTCAGAAATGATGCATGGAAGAAAAGTATGTCAGTTTCTCATTTAGAGGATGAGTGGAAAGATTTGTTCAAGGGCATCCAACTCTACATAACCTCAGAAGGCAGGTACGACAAGATGACACTATACCATTTCAAGCTCTTAGACCATTTTACAGGGAAAACTCTCCTAAATTTACCTTTCTTCTTGCAAAAAAGCGTAACTAAAGTCTATAAAAAGATTAGAGTTGAACCTCTAAGTATGAAGAACACTCTTTGTCATTTTGGCCTAATCAAATTGATAATCCTGGAGGAGCTAAAACTAAGAGGAAGAACTTGGCAACATTTTCTTTTTTGGGAAGGATTCGAAACCAAAACTCAGCCCATGAATGAGCAGAAGAGGGCTAGAAAAAGGCAACTAACCCCTCAAAGCATCTTGAGGAAGAGGAGAACTCTTCCAGGACCACCAGAAGATAGGATCTCTGGTATAAGGTCTCACAGGTCAAAGAAAAAATTAGATTTTGAAACTACTACAGAGCAGCCTACAGAAAAGAAAACAAACATCTTAAATCTACCATACACAGATTCAAAGCCAGAGAAAGAAGATGAAAGCCCTGAAATTAAAATCCCTGAACACTCCATGGAATTTGCACAGGATTGTGAGACTTTTACTCCCACTAATGAAGACGAAACATCAAAGGGAAAAGGGTCAAAGAAATCACAGAAAATCAAGAAACTTAAAGAAGTGATTGCTCAACATGAGGTTTTAGAAAGAGTAATTAAGGAGAGATACAAAACTTTGTCTGATAATTTCACAGAAACAAATGCTGCATTTGAAAATTTGGCTCGTAAAAGTGTCAAGGACAAGAAGAGAAAGAAGAAAATCACCAAAGACTATAACAGTCTATGGTAGTTAGCAAAACGCCTTAAGAGGAAGATTAGAAAATTGAAGAAAAAACAAAAGTCACACCCAGATCTACAAGTGCTAGCCCAGGTTGTTGTGAATATGCAAGGAGATAAAGCAGAGACACGTTGAGTTTTGATAGAACAACATTTTTGGAGGTGAAAGTTCCTTTTTGGTCCAAAGCAGAGCTTTCACCAGCGCAAAGGGTAAATTTACAACCAGTTAGCTGGTGAAATGCAGAGCTTTCACCAGCTAACCAGCAAATCATAAGGCGAGTTAGCTGGTGAAAGCACAAAAAGAATTTTTGAAAGCTAAAGATGGAGCAGGGCTATTTTCAAAGGATTTAAAGAGGTTCCAGAGCGTTAAAGGATTAACCACTTAGTCAGAAAATACTCAGTTGTAGAGATTTGTGGGGATTTTGAAAACCACATGCTAAATTGGTCTCCTAAAGTTTCGACTATGAGTAATTGAAGAAATCTAGCTACCAAGACAGGTGCCTTTACCATTTTTCATGACAACAGATTCCAGAAGCTGATGAAGTACAGATGTCAAATTTTGATATAGAAGACAGTTCGAATGCTAGCCTAGCCACTAGTCTTTGTTATTGATTGTATTAGTTAATTTGATTTGCTATTTTTAAATACAAATCCAAGTTTTCAGGATCTTAAAAACTGATTGTAAAAGGATATAAATGCCTATATTTTCTAAGAGACAAGGGTTCAAACTGGGAATACATTTTTGTGCTATTGTATAGACTCTTATTGCATAATAAAATTACAGTCTCCTTTCGCTTTCAATATCAGAAATATTCATGTTTTCTTTTATGTACTTTATTTCAGTTTATCTTAGCTTATGAAGACTGTCATCTCTTTATTGAGCTCATAGACTTGAAGTGAAGAATTTCTTTCTATCTTGCATTAATCCCTACATCCAGTTGTATTTGGCAATCAAGATTAGTGTTCTTCATCCTCTCCTTTCAAATTACTTGATCTGATTATTGTTTTCTGAAAGCACTGTTTTTTTGAATGTATGATGAGTTGTCTATTACATTAATCATTGAGGATCCCATTGTTCCAAGCATACCTACACATTATTTTTAAGTTACCAAGCATCCTTAGTCTACAACCCTAAGGAGTTTATTGGAGCAATAACAAATTGGTGTCGTTGTCGAGGAGACGGAATTTAAGTTCTGCTTTCCTGGGATATGACACAGAGCTGATATTTGATAATAGACAAAGATTAGACATTTTAGTTGGTTGTAATTATCTATCTGGCGACTCCAAAAGTTCATCCTGGCTCCTAAGAGGATTAGTACTAGGGTGAATCCTCAAGAATCACCTATCACACCAGTGTCCAATCCAGAACTAATTCTCAGGAAAGGAAAGACAATTCAGGGTCAAACTTCAAAATCAGATACAGAAGGTAATCCTCTTTTTAGTTCTGGAAAATCTACTACAGAAATATTTGAGTTCTTTTCAAAGAATACTGATGAAAAAACAGCTGTAAATACTGTAGAAGAACAAACTCGTTTTGATCAATAGGAAAATACTAATGATGATAAATTGATAGTTTCAAATTTGATTGAAAAAACATCCAAGACTTTAGAAATCAGTCATAGTTCTTCTTCTCTTGAGTCTTTTCATTCTCAGCAACAAGAAGATCATTTAAACATTTATACTAGCCTCCTTGTTGTTGAACATCTTCTCCAAGAGCTATCTGTTAAAGGTGAAGAAAACTTAGCTGGACAGCTTGCGAATTTTTACAGAGCCTCATATCAGACATCTTTCCCATTAGAAGATTCACCTCCTTTGCATTCCTCCAATGTTGAAGACTCGAAAAAGAAACCATCACCTTTCTCACCCCTGGTAGTTATGGTTGCACCACCTCCTTTGACGAAGATGCAACAAATCTTAGCTGCTAGGTATGCACCACTTATATTGCCAAACCCAATATCAACCATGTCGAAGGGAGATTATTAGAAGTATATGCCCAAATTCACAAGTGAAGGCGATGTGTCTGCTGAGGAACATATTGAGGCTTTCTACAGTTATGCTGAAAACCTTAATATTGAAGAGGAAGATGTTTGGACATGAGTTTTTGTCCAAAGCTTAGATGGTCATGCTAGGAAATGGTTCAAAGAACTCCATACTGGTTCCATAGCTGGAATCGAGCAATTGGATGAGACCTTCTTGAAACATTGGGGTGATAGAAGAGATTTTGTATACTATATCACAAAATTTAGAAATCTAAGGAAACAAAATAGTGAATCAATCTCTGATTTCACTAAAAGATTTAACCAGATGTATAGTAAATACCAGCAGAGATAAAACCTTCAGATGCTTCTGCCAAGATCACATATTCTGATGCTTTCGACTCAGATTTTTTTTTATTGTTGAGAGAAAGGAGGTCACCAACATTATCTCTCATGCAATATGTTTCCCTTGAGGTGGAATCAAATATTTTAGCCTCTCAAAAGCTAAAGGGAAATTCCGATAGGAGAAGGCCAAGGAATGAAGCTTCTTCTTCATCAAATGTTGACCCAAAGTTTGATAAAATGGATAAGATGATAGAATCTCTAACCTCTAAGATATCTAAGCTCAAGATTGAAAATAAGCATCCTATGAAGGGAAGAGGCACTTATGATTATGAAGGCAAGAACCCAAATCAAAATCCCAACAACTTCAGAAGAAATAATCAACCAACACAGATTTTGCAAAGAGAAAAGAATCCTACTAAAGATCAGAGAATAAAGGTCCCTCTTCAAAATGTTGTGATGGATGAAGACGAAGGTGATTATCAAGAAGATGGAGAAGATAATATTCATTGTGTTGGAGAAGAGACAGGGAAATCTTATCTGACACAACACGACTATGAAGAAGCATTGATGACTGAACAGACAGAGGATAATCCTATTGATGATGGCATTTTCACGACAGAAGATAAGAATAGATATAATCTCCGATCTAAATCTGATACTGCCCAATAGAATGCACTAGCCTCTCTCAAAAAGATCACAACCCCTGTTAAGCAAAAAGATCAGACATCAGAGAATCAACAAACAAATCCCTCAAAAGCGAAAGTGTCAGCTCCTTCCAAGAAGAATGTTGCCCCTATCAAGCATCAAACTCCAGAAAGTCAAGCCCCTGTTGAACAGCAAAGAAATTAGAAAGCTCCTTCAAATGAGGTAAAGGTCTCTGATAAAGCTTATGATAAAGTCCCATATTCGTTCAATTTTGAGGATGAAATATAGAAAATTAAAATTCCTATTCCTCTAGTTGAGTTAATGAAAAATGAAATTTTCAAAAAGGATATCCTCAAAACTTTAGATCCCAAATCTATATCCCCTTTTGTTGATATTCTCAACATATATGATGAAAAACCAACCATTACTCTAGTCCAAATGATAGAAGACAGAGATGAAAGCTATCCTCCCTTTTACATCTCTCTAAATATTCATGAGAAAACATTACATAACTGTTTGTTGGACTACGGTGCTTCTCACAATTTGATGCCAAAGGTGGTCATGGATGAGCTTGGGCTAGAGATCACCAAGTCTTATCACGATATTTTTTCTTTTGACTCTCGAAAATTCAAATGTATTGGAATGATCAAGGACTTGGCTGTAACTTTAACCCAAGAATCCATGAAGACTATGGTTATGGATATAGTAGTGGCAGACATACCACCTAAATTTGGATGTTTGTTATCAAGATCGTGGATGAAGAGGCTAGGTGGCACTCTTCAAATGGATCTTTCCTATGCTACTATCCCTGTTTTTGGAGGGGTGAACAAAAGGTTATACAGGGAATCATAGTTGGCATATGTAATCAGTGACGAACAAAATCCATCCAATCATCCTATCTATTATGTCGACACAGGTATGGGATCTTGTATTTTGCAAATTGATGATTCATTACCAGATGCATTGCTACTCAGAAAGCCCACAGTTCAGTCCACAGAAGCAGCAGAGGATGATCTTTGGACCATGTTCTTTGATGGTGCTTGTACCAAAGAATCAGCAAGAGCAGGGGTGGTATTGATTTCCCCTTCTAAGAAAACTTCTCATTTGTCCTTTAAACTTGATTTTAAAGTGACTAATAATATTGTTGAGTATGGGGCACTACTTCTGGAGCTAAATGTAGCCAAAGAGATGGAGATTAAAAGATTGCAGGTATTCGGAGATGCAAATTTGATCATTCAGCAAGTGAATAAGTCATTTCAAGCAAAACATGTCAGGTTGAACGCGTACAGAGATGAAGTTTTGAGGGCAATTCATACTTTTGCAAATTTTAAAATTTCATATGTACCCAGAGCAATGAATGAATTAGTTGATTTATTAGCTGTGTCGGCTTGTGCTTTCATACCCCCTCTACCTCATAAATTGAATTACAAAATTCAAGTTAAATATAGGCCATCCCTCCTTGATAATGTAAAATTTTGGAAGGTTTTTGAAGACGATGCTGAGCTCACAAGATTTCTTGCAGTGATTGATGAGTTTGCAGATTTGCAAATTGATCACGAGAACGAACATGATGCTGAAATCGAAAAGCCAAAATTCAGAAGAAAAAATGCAGCACATGAAATAGTCCAGTTGTCTACCAACATAATTCCTAAAGGTTTGGTCCCTTTGGAAAGGCTTTTTGATAATAATGATGTGGCTGTCAAATTGGAAAATGGGGAAAAAGATTCAGAATTTTTGCAGTATAATTTAGCTAGTGAACATGATCCTAAATATGTCAACTTAGCTTCACATTTGACCGAAAAACAAAAGGCTGATTATGGAGAATTGCTAAAGGAGTTTGCTGACATCTTCGCTTGGAAATATGATGACTTGAAGACTTTCGACACAGAGGTAATTCAGCATAAGATTCCCTTAAATAAATATACCAAACCATTTAGGTAGAAACTTAGATCCTTTAATCCTTTGTTGTTGCCTACAATGGAAAGGGAAATCAAAAAACTATTGGATGCCCACATCATCATTCCTCTTAGATATTCAGAATGGATTGCAAATCTTGTACCGGTCAGGAAGAAGAATGGAGAGATCAGACTTTGCGTCGACTTCAAAAATTTGAATAAGTGCTCTAGGAAGGACAACTACCCTCTACCCAAAATGGAACATATTTTGCAGAAGGTGTCAAGATCAAAGGTGATGTCTTGTATTGATGGGTTTTCTGGATACAACCAGATTGTTGTCCATCCAAACGATAAAGAAAAGACAATTTTTACTACTCCATGGGGTACGTTTATGTACGAAAAGATGCCCTTTGGATTGATGAATGCAGGAGCGACATTCCAAAGGGTGATGGGCATTGCTTTCGTTGGAGAAAAAGATAAATTTGACCTAATATATCTTGACGATATCACTGTTTTTTCGAGCAGCCATGAACTTCATTTGCAGCACTTAAAAAAGACATTCCTAAAATGTCAAAGGTATGGCATTTCTCTTAATCCAAAAAAATCAAATTTCGCATTTAAGGAAGGGAAATTACTTGGACATATCGTTTCAGCTAATGGGGTGAAAATCGACCCAAAAAGAGTAGAAGCAATTAAAAATCTTTCTCTTCCTAGATCAAAGAAGGACATTCAGTCTTTCCTTGGGACTATAAACTTTATCAGGTGGTTTATAGTAAACTTTGCAGAACTCACAAAGCGTATTACTGCTATGTTAAGAAATGACTCCGAGGTAAAATGGACTGAAGAAGCCAAACAATCATTCAATGCTATCAAGGAAGCCATCACAACAACCCCTGTTTTGATCAGCCCCGACTTCGCCAAGGTATTTTACATTTTTTTGTTTGCTTCAAGAGATACAATTGCAGTAGTAATCTTGCAGAAAAATGTCGATGATCAAGAGCAGTCGGTTGCCTTCTTCAGTAAGGTCTTGAGGGATGCAGAGGTAAAGTATGAATTATTGGAGAAACAAGCATATGCACTTATCAAGTCATTGAAAGCTTTCAGAATTTACATCCTTCAAGCCAAGGTAATAGCTTTTGTACCCTCCAGTTCAGTTAAAGATGTGCTTATACAACCCAACATAGATGGAAAAAGGAGTAAGTGGATAGCAAAGTTGATTGAATTTGATGTTGAAATTAAACCAGCAAAACTTGTGAAGGGTCAGGGCCTTGCCAAACTTCTGGTAGAAAAAAATTGTAAGCTGCTCGAAATAAATTTGGTAAGTATTAATGCAGATAATGTTCAGTCTTTATAGGATAAAGAAGGTGAGTAAATGTAGGTCTCAGCTCACCTAACTAATTGCAAATGGTACAGTCACATTGTTCATTTTCTGTAAACTTTATCAGTCCCTTCAGATTTGACAAAAACACAAGGAAGGGCTTTAAAGCTCAAAGCCATGAATTTTTGCATCAATGGCAACTTATTGTTCTGGAAAAATCCAATAGGTTTATTGTTGAGGTGCATAAACCAAGAAGAAGCAGCTAAGGTCATGATTGAATTCCATAATAGTGAATTCAGAGGACATCACTATTGGAAAACCACCGCACATAAAATCTTAAGATCTGGTTATTACTGGCCATCCTTATTTTCAGATGTGTGTGAGTTTGTGAGAACATGTGACAAGTGACAAAGATTTGAAGGCAAACAACAACTGAAGTCTCTTCCCCTCAAACCTATAGTGGTCACAGGTCCTTTCTAGCAATGGGGGATGGATTTCATAGGTGAGATTCACCCGCCTTCTAGTAGTCAGCATAGGTGGATCCTTGTTGCCACTGATTATTTTACAAAGTGGATTGAGGATATTCCTACCAGGAACACCAATCATACTGTCATCATAAATTTTCTGCAAGAAACCATATTTTTCAGATTTGGCCGCCCTAAGAGAATATTCACTAATAACGTTGTTGCATTCAAAGATAAGCACTTAGTAAAATTATGTGAAGAGCTGGGAATTCAGCTAGTACATTCCACTGCTTACTATCTGCAAGGAAATGGCTTAGCTAAGTCATCAAACAAGAGTTTAGTTAGAATTATAAAGAAGTTGCTTGAACAAAATACCAGAGGCTGGGATTTCAAGCTAAAATTTGCTTTGTGGGCTGACAGGGTTACATGTAAAAAATCAATTGGTACATCTCCTTTCGAGTTGGTATATGGTACTGAAGCCATATTTCTTGTTCAACTTGCGTTGCTGGTTGTAAAGTTTTTACAAGAAACTGATTCTGAACCAAGTGATTTGACTCAGAGAATTCATAATTTGGTAGAGTTACAGCAAGATGGAGAGTAGCTTTTGGAAAGGACAAAATTACACCAAGGAAAAATGAAGGAGATCTTCGACAAGAAAGTCAAATCAAATATCTTCAAAACAGGGGAACTAGTCTTAAAGTGGGATGTAGCAAGGCAAGAGAAGGGAAAACACGGCAAATTTGATGCTCTCTAGACAGGTCCTTTCGTCATAACAATGGTTCAGCAGAACAATACCTTTGTTCTCCAAAATCTTGCAGGCGAGGAACTAGCAGATGGCCCTTTCAACGGGCACTTTCTAAAGACCTATTTTTCATAAGGATTTTTCTTAAATCCCTGTTCTACTTGTACATATTCTTTTCAGTTCTGTTTTCTTTGTTTCTATCACTTAAATAACTCCATGCCCAATGGTACTAAGCAAAACTATTTTTCAATTTTTTTAAATTGTAATAAAGGCTACTGAGTCTAGCTAGGTTCTTGGACACCACACAGGGATGTTTCCATTCCATTTGGAGCCAAATGTTAGCTCCCAAAATGAATCAGTCACTATGGTTTCATTTTGTGGTTGATAGCATGGTTATTGGTAGTTTTCTCCAATTTGTTTTAAGTTCTTCTAGTGGCAAAACTTAGGTTTTTAATTCATATTGTAGAAATAAGACGATCCATAAAGGTCTTTTCTTTAAAATTTCATGAAGAGACTTTCAATAGCTAACGCATGTTTCAAAGTTGATGATTAGTTGGTGAAAGCAGCGATTTTCAACAATTAAGGAGTATTTCCCCACGGACCATTAGCTGGTGAAAGCACGGAATACGTGTGTTTTCTCCACATTTTCAAAAATCAAAGGATGACATGTTCAACACATGTCATGCAATCATTATAAGGAACTGGTGAAAGAAAATAATGATGAAGATTCGGTTTTGCACATCTAAATCGGATTTCAAAGAGGATCGTGTTCAGAAATGCATGCTTCACAAGATAATGGCGCTGGAGATGGCGAATTCAAATCCATCATCACAGGTAAAGGAGCAGTACTACTCGGCTGGTGACATCAAATTGACGCCTCATATCCCCAACATGCATCATCCACTTACATATGATATGTTTTCATTTTTGAAAGACAACACCGAGAGTTTTCACCAGCGCAAAACCTCGGCTCAAACAACAGATTACAGTGTTTTTGTGTGCAAAATTGTTTGGGGTTCGAATTGCAGATGGAAAGGAGACGAAGTGGTTCATTGTTAAGGAAATAATTAGACAGTATGTCCTTTCTACAAGCGCATCCATAAGTGCAAAAACACTTCGCAGACGCAGGTTGCATGGGATATGTTGAGAAGTTACAAAACGACTATCATCAAACAACTGTTGAAGCATTTGCTAAAACATACGATGGAAATAAATCATGTGTCGGGTCTTTAGAAATCATAGTTGATGAAACCACCATTTCTACAGCGACCAACTTACCTAAATCAGGCCAGAGTTGGTTCAAAACAACAGCAACCAAGAACCTAAATTTCTGAGCATATCTTAAGGAAGAATTCAGAAATGATGCATGGAATAAAAGTATGTCAGTTTCTCATTTAGAGGATGAGTGGCAGGATTTTTTCAAGGGCATCCAACTCTACATAACCTCAAAAGGCAGGTACGACAAGCTGATGCTATACCATTTCAATCTCTTAGACCATTTTACAGGGAAAACTCTCCTAAATTTACCTT
This sequence comes from Picea engelmannii, assembly GCA_009831015.1. Taxonomy (NCBI): domain Eukaryota; kingdom Viridiplantae; phylum Streptophyta; class Pinopsida; order Pinales; family Pinaceae; genus Picea; species Picea engelmannii. The sequence goes on along the minus strand of ML830653.1, from coordinate 35,916 downwards.
TCTTCTTGCACAAAATCTTAACTAAAGTCTGTAAAAAGATTAGAGATGAACCTCTAAGTATGAAGAACACTCTTTGTCATTTTGGCCTAATCAAATTGATAATCCTGGAGGAGCTAAAACTAAGAGGAAGGACTTGGAAACATTTTCTTTTTTTGGAAGGATTCGAAACCCAAACTCATCCCATGAATGAGCAGAAGAGGGTTGGAAAAAGGCAACTAACCCCTCAAAGTAGCTTGAGGAAGAGGAGAACTCTTCCAGGACCACCAGAAGATAGGATCTCTGGTATAAGGTCTCACAGGTCAAAGAAAAAATTAGATTTTGAAACTACTACAGAGAAGCCTACAGAAAAGAAAACAAACATCTTAAATCTACCATACACAGATTCAGAGCCAGAGAAAGAAGATGAAAGCCCTACCATTAAAAGCCCTGAACACTCCATGGAATTTGCACAAGATTGTGAGACTTTTACTCCCACTGATGAAGGCGAAACATCAAAGGGAAAAGGGTCAAAGAAATCACAGAAAATCAAGCAACTTAAAGAAGTGATTGCTCAACATGAGGTTTTAGAAAGAGTAATTAAGGAGAGATACAAAACTCTGTCTGATAATTTCACAAAAACAAATGCTGCATTTGAAAAGTTGGCTCATGAAAGTTTCAAGGACAAGAAGAGAAAGAAGAAAATCACCAAATACTATAACAGTCTATGGTGGTTAGCAAAATGCCTTAAGAGGAAGATCAGAAAATTGAAGCAAAAACAAAAGTCACACCCAGATCTACAAGTGCTAGCCTAGGTTGTTGTGAATATGCAAGGAGATAAAGCAGAGAAATGTTGAGTTTTGATAGAACAACAGTTTTGGAGGTGAAAGTTCCTTTTTGGGCCAAAGTAGAGCTTTCACCTTTCACCAACGCAAAGGGTAAATTTACAACCAGTTAGCTGGTGAAAGGCAGAGCTTTCACCAGCTAACCAGCGAATCATAAGGCGAGTTAGTTGGTGAAAGCACAAAAAGAATTTTTGAAAGCTAAAGATGGAGCAGGGCTATTTTCAAAGGATTTAAAGAGGTTCCAGAGCGTTAAAGGATTAACTACTTAGTCAGAAAATACTCAGCTGCAGAGATTTGTGGGGATTTTGAAAACCACATGCTAAATTGGTCTCCTAAAGTTTCAACTATGAGTAATTGAATAAATCCAGCTACCAAGACAGGTGCCTTTACCATTTTTCATGACAACAGATTCCAGAAGTTGATGAAGTACAGATGTCAAATTTTGATATAGAAGACAGTTCGAATGCTAGCCTAGCCACTAGTCTTTGTTATCGATTGTATTAGTTAATTTGATTTGCTATTTTTAAATACAGATCCAAGTTTTCAGGATCTTAAAAACTGATTGTAAAAGGCTATAAATGCCTATCTTTTCTAAGAGACAAGGGTTCAAACTGGGAATACATTTTTGTGCTACTGTATAGACTCTTATTGCATAATAAAATTACAGTCTCTTTTCGCTTTCAATATCAGAAATATTCATGTTTCTTTTTCTATACTTTATTTCAGTTTATCTTAGCTTATGAAGATTGTCATCTCTTTATTGAGCTCATAAACTTGAAGTGAAGAATTTCTTTATATCTTGCATTAAGCCCTACATACAGTTGTATTTGGAAATCAAGATTAGTGTTTTTCATCCTCTCCTTTCAAATTACTTGATCTAATTATTGTTTCCTGAAAGCACTGTTTCTTTGAATGTATGATGAGTTGTCTATTACATTAATCATTGAGGATCCCATTGTTCCAAAAATACCTACACATTATTTTTAAGTTACCAAGCATCCTTAGTCTACAACCCTAAGGAGTTTCTTGGAGCAATAACACATCCTACTGTTCAAATATTTAAAACTTAAACCGTACTCTTGTTTTTTTTTAAACAACCAAAAACTGGTGTTTGCTTCATAAAATTGTTCGCTTTCCTTAGAAACTGTATTACACAGTTACCAATTTAGTATGCCCAGAATTTTGAAAAATAATCATAATAACAATACTGCCTGTATAAAACAAAGTTAAAAATGAACAGCATCATAATTGCGATAGGAAATACAACCATAGTCTTGGAGTGGACTGACCACAACCATAATATCAACCTCAGCAAAATTCTTAAAACCCACAGTGTCTTGTGAAGTGTCCAAAAACAAATACCTATATGTAACCATAATCCAATTGAATAATAATTTACCAAATCACCTCATCATATTTCATTCTGGTTTGTTTACTTATTCGAGAATCATACAATGTATACACAGGTGATTTTCATTATTACAATAGATCATGTCTAGTATAACAATAATTTACAACATTGATATCGACTTCATGAGATTCATATAAACAGACTGCAACTTCCAATGAATAAGTGAATCCAACACTTCCTTCATCACAGCGTAACAAGTGACCAATTAAACCCATGCCCAAACCAAAATAGCACGAGCAGTGCTTCCATCAAAATCTGGGTAAGCAATGCTCTCATATTTGCATAGGGTTCACCATGCAACAGTGACAGTGAGGGCGTAAGAAGGCGGGCTAACAATTGAGGGTTTGGCCAGGACAAGGCATAGAAGGTTTAGCCCTTCATGATATTTCACTTAAACATTCATAAAGCAGTGACCAAGGCACGCGCACATTAACCACGAAACCATAACTCAAAAGGTTGATGGGGTGTACAAATAACCCATAGACAGGCAGCGGTGAGGAGTCACGAATAGGGAAAAACCCAAAATAAGGAACCGGAGGTAGGGAAGGCTCAGGGTTCCAAACTTAATTCTTTTCCATAACAAATAAATGCAAAAAATCATACACAGTAAAAGACACCATGCCATTCTTTCAACACCATGTCTCAAATACAACAACCACAGGAAATCAAAACCTTGCAAATAACGAATACACAGTCCAAAATATTTCATAACAGCTTTGGAAATACACAGGTAGTGAGAAAACAAGAGCAAACTCTTGATTTAAAGTGCAGAGTGAATTCTCATGGATGGGAAATCAAGAAAACTCCATACCTATGCAAAATATTTCTTAGGGAGAAATGACCAGGTTGTATACATCCTCCACAATCGAGCAAAGCGGAGAAGCAGCAACTATCAGAGAAAAATGAAAGAACGAATATGGTGGCAGGCTCAAGGTGAGTTTGAGTGATGTGCATTTACTGCACATCGCTTCTTCCTTCAGATTTTCATTCATGGCTTAGTACTAGTCAAGCCCACTAGCTAGCTCACCACACCATTAACATTCAAAACCATCAATACAAACCAAATATTCCAAATTTTGACATGTTATAATTTGCAAAGTGTGTGATATCCAATTTGCAAAGTACGCCACCCCTTGCCACTATCCATATTTTTCATATGACAACTTGCTAGGAACACAACCAATTTGCAATTTAAACCTGTTGAAATAATGTAACTGCAAAGTGTATTCTTATTATTATTTGATATATTATTCATTGGATCAATCCCCATTGTGGATTGATCATGTCGGCTATTGTAAAAGGACCAAATCCCCTTTCGTGGATTGGTCATAGTGTAATTGTAATAGGCAGAAAGAGAAGTTGGCCCCATAATATATCAAAGAGGCCTCAGAATATAATAAAGGTGGTTATAACCACCCAGGAGAAGAAGTCAGCCTTGTCAGTGAAAGGACACTCCCACACATCCTAGTCTTGTATAAATAAGGAAGCTAATGCCTCACTTAGACACACACTCACTTGTTCATTGAGAGACAAGTTTCAGAATTGCAGTTGGAGAAGAGAGAGAGCGAGAGAGAGGCACATCTTTGGGAGAGGACTTTATGTACTTGTTTGAGTTATCTCTTGGCATTGTATTGGCTATCTATATTAAGGAATTTTTGTTGGGTTTTCTACCCCATGAGTTTTTCCTAAGATAAATGATGTGTCTCTTATGATTGTGTATTTCTCAGTGATCTTATCTTATGTTGTTGTTATTCATTGAAATGCAAAGAACTATAATAATGGCATAAACATTAACATGGTATCAAAGCCAAGCTCAAGAGAGAATCTTTCACAAAAGAAAAGTGAAAAATGTCATTGTTGCCATACATGCAAATTAGAGATTTTTGTTGGTGACGTATTTAAGCCCTAAAACCATATAGAAAAGTGCAGCCTCCCCCAAGGATCATTTTGGCACCTTCAGCACACCTTTTCAGTGGCTAGATCTTCTGTAAAGTGAAACCCTAGTTTCACAAAGTACCAAAAGTACCAGAAAAACAGAGTACCAGAAGTACCAGAAGTACCAGAGGTACCAGAAAACCAGAAGCACCAGTCCAGAAATCCGCAGATTAAGTTTGGAGGGGTAAAAGTTGGATTTTCTCAGATTCAAGCACACCATGCTAATCACCTCAGAAAAACGCACCTCCTGGTAAGTTCAAAATTTGATTTTGAACATTTTCATTTTTGGACATTTTCCCAGCTTCAAGTAAAATATGTATGCAAGCGTTAAGCTTGTTGACAAGCTAGAAGGTATGGAAAACTTTCATGCCTGGAAGTATAGGATTGGTCTCATTCTTGAAGAGAATTACCTAGCAAGATTCATCAAAGAATAAGTGTCAGAGCCCGCCGATGCTGCAGAAAAAGAAAAGCACCAAAAGGACACAATCAGGGCCAAAAGAATCATTGCATATTCAATCAAAGACCACCTGATTCCCTATGTGTCATCAAAGAAGACTCTGAAAGAATTGTTTGATGCCCTAAATGGACTATATGAAGGAAAAAACATAAACCGGAAGATGAATATTATAACTCATCTCAAGAATACAAGAATGCAGAAAGGAGAATCGATCCAAGAATACTTCTCCAGAATATCCCAATTCAAAGAACAACTAGAAGAAATTGGAGATACTATAGACAAAGATGAACTTATAATGACGACCCTAAATGGTCTCACAAGACCTTGGGATTCATTCATCCAAACGATTTGTGCCAGAACAAAGAAACTGAAGTTTGACAATCTATGGGAAGAATGCATCAAAGAAGAAACAAGAGTAGCTAACCAAGAGGATTTACTAGCAAGAGATGAATATCAAGCCCTAGCTACTCACACTAAAGGAGGAAGAAAGAAGTCTTACTTCCAGAAAAAGACTTACAAAGAGTCTCAACCCCAAAATAAATTCAATCATAAAGAATTTCATCCAAGGAGATTTCAGAAGAAAGGACAATGAAAGTAAAGAGATTACTCATCTGTACAATGCTACCATTGTGACAAGATGGGACACATTGCAAAATTTTGTCCATCTAGACGAGAAGAATACAACAGGAAACAAAAGAGGCACCATGCCCATGCAGTTGAAGATGAAGTGCCACCTGCAAAGATGTTAAGAGAAAAAATTAAAGAACATGTATTAATCTCGGCCCTCTCAAGATCGGTAACACCCGGAGAGGAAACTTGGCTCATTGATAGTTGTGCCTCCAAGCACATGACAGGACAAAGAGATATTCTCTCTTACATTTCAGAAAAGAAGTTTTCTCAAAAAGTGACACTTGGAGATGATTATCAATATCCCATCAAGGGAGTGGGAGAATCAAACTACAAGCTTAATTCAAGAAATGTAATGAAGATGAAGGACGTACTATATGTACCAGGTTTGACAAAGAACCTACTCGCCATATCATCTTTAGAGAAGAAAGGCTTCAAAGTTTCCTTTATAGATGGAGAAGTTCTTATGTGGGATAAAGGAGAAACCTTAAAAGAAGTAATCATCATTGGAAAAGAAGAAGGTGGCTTGTATAAGCTAAAGGGTCACTCAGAAGCTGACATGACCCATGCCATTGAGAATCCATGTGAACTTTGGCATAGAAGACTAGCTCACATTAACTACAAGGTGCTACCATACATATCCAAAGCGGTCACAGGTTTACCAGAACTCAAGGTTGACCATGAAGGCGTATGCAATGGATGTGCACAAGGGAAGAACATCAAGAACCCCTTTCCGAAGAGAGATAACAAAGCAAAAGGAATCCTAGAACTCATTCATTCAGATGTGTGTGGCCCAATGCCATCGTCCTCCATTAGTGGGTATGTATATTATGTATCATTTATTGATGATTATTCTCGTAAGACCTGGTTGTATCTCTTGAAATCTAAAGATGAAGTGTTCAGCAAATTCAAGGAATCCAAAGCCTTGATAGAGAATATTTCTGAAAGATAGATCAAGATACTCAAGTCAGATAATGGAAGAGAATACCCCTCAAAGGAGTTTGTGAGCTTCTGCAAAGATGTTGGGATCATCATGGAACTCACTACTCCCTATAATCCTCAACAAAATGGTGTGGCTGAAAGAAAGAATAGAACGATAATGGAAGCTGTGAATACCATGATCCACGATCAAGATATTCCTATGTGATTATGGGCAGAAGTAGCAATGACAACCGTATATGTGAAAAATCAATTGTCCCATAGTGCACTTGGGTTCAAGACCCTGGAGAGATGTTCACCAGAAAGAAGCCAAAGGTAAGCCATCTCAAAACATTTTGCTTCCCAGTATTTATACATATACCGAAAGAGAAAAGAAACAAGCTAGAACCCTCAGGAAAGAAGGGAATATTTGTGGGATACTATGAGGTCTCCAAGGCCTTCAGGATCTATATACCAAGTCACGGCCACATTGAGATCAGCAAGGATGTGACCTTTGATGAATATGCAATGCTCAAGAAATCGAGAAAATGCCATCTTGAAGAGGTATATGAAGAGGAACTTGTAATCCCCAGAGTTTGAAAATCAGTGAGGGAGGTTCCTAGAGCTGTTGAACCAATAAGGGAAGTCGTAACTTCCCCTGAGGAGGAAATTCTAGAAGATCATGATGTAGTAGAGTTTCAAGAACCTCCTCAGATGAAAATCTCCCATAAAAGAAATCCATCTCGGGCTAGAGATCTTATTCAATATGGAGAGAAATATGGTGTTCCCAAAGGAACCACGAGACATGTGAGGAAACCTAAGCCATTCTCCATTCAGAAGAAAGAATGGGCAGATGCCATGACAGAAGAATGCCAATCCATAATAAAGAACGATGTATGGGAAATAGTTCCCAGACCGAATAGCAAGGATTTGGTATCGTCAAGATGGATCTTCAAAATAAAACATGTTGTTGATGGAAGTATTGAGAAGTATAAAGCTAGATTTGTAGCTCGTGGATTTTCTCAAAAATAAGGCATTGACTATGAAGAGACATTCACTGATGTAGCCAAATACACTTCGATCAGAACCATCATATCCCTTGCAGCTAAGATGAAGTGGAAGTTACACCAAATGGACGTAAAGACAGCTTTCCTAAATGGTTTTATTGAAGAGGAAGTGTATATAGAGAAACTTCAAGGATTTTAAGTTGAAGACAGGAAGTCTCATGTCTGCAAGTTGAAGAAATCCTTGTACGGATTGAAGCAAGATCCTAGAGCTTGGTATGGTCGGATAGATAGCTTTCTGACGAGCTTGGGATTTACCAAGAGTAAAGAAGATTCCAACCTCTACTTCAAGGTTATGAATGATGAGCTAGTAATACTATTATTGTATGTGGATGACTTATTCTTAACTGGAGAAGAAAATCTCATCACTGAATGTAAGAAGAGACTCGCTTTAGAATTTGAGATGAAATACCTTGGCCTAAAGCACTATTTCTTAATTCTTGAGGTATGGTAGAGTCCAGAGAGGATATTCCTTAACCAAGGGAAGTATGCAGTCGAAATATTGAAGAGATTCAACATGTTAGAGTGCAAGCCCATGAATACACCCATGGAAACTAAGCTGAAGCTGATGGTCAATACCTCGTTAGAATTGATTGATGCCACACTATATAGACATATTATTGGATCGCTAATGTACCTGAAAAACACCAGACCAGACATTTGTTTTTCCATGAACACCTTGAATCAATTTCTGGTAGAACCCATACATGTTCACCTTGTGGCTGCAAAACATGTGATGAGGTACCTTAAGGGTACATTAGATTGTGGTCTCAATTATGATGGAGATCATGATTTCACATTGAGTGGGTACACTGATTCAGATTGGGCAGGAAGTGTTTCTGATAGAAAAAACACTTCATGATGTTGTTTCAGTTTGAGATCAGCCATGATCTTGTGGTAGAGTAGGAAGCAATCCAACATTTCTCTCAGCACAGCGAAAGAAGAATACATTTTTGCATGTTCTGCCAGCTGCAAAGCTATATGGCTTCGAAAGTTGTTGACCGACCTATTTGACCTAGATATGGAAGCAACCATGATCCTATGTAACAACCAGAGTTGCATAAATATGACAGAGAATCATGTATTCCATGATAGGTCGAAGCACATAGAGATTTGTTATCATTACATCCATGACATGGTGCAAAGAGGATCCTTAAAGCTCCAGTACATTAGCATGGATGAACAGATTGTTGATGTCTTGACCAAGCCTCTATCTCATGTAAAGTTTGAGCACTTTCGAGATAATATTGGAATAGTCTAAAAGGACCTTCCTCGAAAGAGGGAGTAGTTGTTGTGATGAGAAATCTCTTGCTTCTAGCCTCATTGTTGTGACGTAAACAAAGAAGATGTGATGAGACTAGTGATGTGCTTCCATCTTGATAGTTGTGACGTAAATCTAGTCTAGTATCTTGCTTCCAACCTGATGGTTGTGACGTAAAGCAAGAAGATGTGATGAGACTAGTACTGTGCTTCTAGCTTGATAGTTGTGACATAAATCCAGTCTAGTACCTTACTTCCAAACTGATGGTTGTGACGTAAAGAAAGAATATGTGATGAGACTAGTACTATGATTTTGACTTGACAGCTGTGATGTAAATCCAATCTAGTATCTTGCTTCCAGCTTGAGTGTTGTGACGTAAAGCAAGACGTTGACATGAGACTAGTACTGTGCTTCCATCTTGAGAAGTTGTGACGTAAAGCCAGTCTAGTATCTTGTTTCTAGCTTAAGTGCTACGATGTAAAGCAAGACATTGAGATGAGACTAATACTATGCTTCCAGCTTGAGAAGTTGTGACGTAAATCCAATATAGTATCTTGCTTCTAGATTGAGTGTTGTGACGTAAAGTAAGATGTTGAGATGAGACTAGTACTGTGCTTCCAACTTGAGAAGGTGTGACGTAAAGCCAGTCTAGTATCTTGCTTCCATCTTGATTGTTGTGACATAAAGAAAGATGAGTACTAAACTTCCAGCTTAACAGCTGTGACATAAAGCCAGTCTTGTATTATGATGAGCCATCCTGGTGCTATGATGATTATGATGATGTATTAGTTTTATACTAATACATATTGATGCAGATGATGATTGCATTCCTTTGAGAATGATGATGTTGTCAATGAAGAAAACGTTCGATGATTTATAGATACGTCAGTCAGTGTTCCAAGATGATATTGATGATGTTGTCCTCTGGATGATTTTAATGATAAAGGCCTCTCTCTCGTCTAATGTTGTTGTAGAATACCCTTCTTGTTAAGGGGGAGTGTTGAAATAATGTAACTGCAAAGTGTATTCTTATTATTATTTGATATATTATTCATTGGATCAATCCCCATTGTGGATTGATCATGTTGGCTATTGTAAAAGGACCAAATCCCTTTTTTGCATTGGTCATAATGTAATTGTAATAGGAAGAAAGAGAAGTCGGCCCCATAATATATCAAAGAGGCCCCAAAATATAATAAAGGTGGTTATAACCACCCAAGAGAAGAAGTCGGCCCTGTCAATGAAAGGACACTCCCACACGTGCCAGTCTTGTATAAATAAGGAGGCTAGAACCTCACTTAGACACACACTCACTTGTTCATTGAGAGACAAGTTTCAGAGTTGCAGTTGGAGAAGAGAGAGAGAGAGAGAGAGAGAGAGAGGTGCATCTTTGGGAGAGGAATTTATGTACTTGTTTGAGTTATCTCTTAGCATTGTATTGGCTATCTATATTAAGGAAGTTTTTCTGGGCTTTATGCCCCATGAGGGTTTCCTAGGATAAATGATGTGTCTCTTGTGATTGTGTATTTCTCAGTGATCTTATCTTATGTTGTTGTTATTCATTTAAATGCAAAGAACTATAATAATGGATTAAACATTAACAAAACCAATGTGCATAACAACAGTAGCAAGGGTTGAGGTGATCACCCAACTTTTCTATGAACAATACACAATAACAAAATTGAAACTGGAGTGTAATTATTTCATCCAAAAGGAAGCATAATCATATTTCGCAAGAGATAACCAAGACCACATTGTTCCTTGTTTTAATCACCTTGCCCACAACATCTTAGCATAATCATTTTAACCATGATTTGAAGTAAATAAATTGTAGAATTTGTGTCACAACCAGTACATAGGCAAACAAAATGTAAGCGTCGCTTCTCCATCATAGTGCCATAAGTCAAACAAGGGGTCCCACCTACTAGTACATTATTAATATAATTAAATAATAAATCTTGGAAATAATTTGTGAGCATGGTATCCAACGTTGTTCTTTGAAGTGACAACAAACTAGATAATCCACAGAGAAATATGTTTCCAACAGATTAAGAACTCAGAATGTATGTTTCAAAGACTGGTGAATCGTAGATCAAAGAATTATTTACCAGAATGATGATGCAATAGGGAGAGTGAGGCGGTTTAAGGGAAATAATGATACAGGATTTTGGGAATAACTCATGAAAAGTGGTATGTATGAGGGGATCTGGTCCTGTATGCATAACATTTGATCGGTCATAGTAAAAGTGTTTCTTGTTTTAAGGAGAAATTTTCTGGTATGCTCTTTTGAATCTCGGGATGGAGGGAAGAAAGGGATAGCAGAAAGTAGGGACGAAAATCAAATCATCTATATAACAACAGTACTTGGAAGAAGAAATAAATTTCAAAGATATCTACAAGGAGGACATCGTGATAGTTGTGTAACTTGATTGTTATTGATCAACAATACTTACAGAATGGAATTGTTATGGCGAAACTGATCCAAATCTTATTTATGATAACAAAATTGAAAAGGAAGAAATGAAACAACAGAAAATGAATCAATTAAGAAAACAACAAAACCAAAACAGCAAAACAGAAAATTATATACAACAGTGAATTTCATTCAGCGTTTATCATTCAAGTTGGTTCCACATAACGTTTCAAGTGGGAACCATTGGTACTATAGGAAAATAATCTCTCTTCCAATTCCTTTAGAAGATAAGAATTTGCACCTAGGACAAAAGCGATTTTGAAAGGACCTAGCCATAATTTATGAAACTTTGAATGTCTTCCTTTGTCAGCATGGGTTGAGTCCCAAAGCAAGACTTTCTCATTTACTTTAAATTTGACAGCTTTTGTTCTTTTGTTGAAATATTTCTTCACAGTTTGTTGTCTTTTCTTTTCGTTTTCAAAGGCAAAAATTATTTGTTCCTCTAAGGATAACAGTGCATTTATCCTTTGAGGGAAATTGGAAGAATTTAATTCTTTGATATATAGCAAAATCCATAGAGAAGAAAGTTCCAGCTCAGTAGGAAAAATGGCTTCTTGACCATAGATAAGTTGAAAGGGAGTGCAACATGTGCTTACCTTGGTAGTGGTGTGATCTTCCCAAAGGGAATAAGTGAGGAGGGTGTGCCATTGACAAGGCTTATCTTCAATGAGCATCTTTATGATCCTAACCAGATTGTTAGGGTCCTAACCCGCACATAGGTAGAGAAATATATTCATATGTAATAAAGGTCAATATTAATAAGGCCTTTCAATAAAATAGAATAAGGCGGATTTAATAAGACCTAATAGAATCTTCTGCTTCTAGAAGGATATTCCTCTAGATGCTTATCTTGATAGACATATTTAGTATAAATAAGGGTCGAGGGTATGAAAACCCTAGCTTGGATATTATTGTAACAGAGCATTGCTCGACTAGAGTTTGCCCCCTGGAAGAGGCATGTGAACATTGCTTTCTGAATCAAAGGGATATTTCTACTGTTGTTCTTATATCATTTATGTGTTAATGTGGAGATTATGTTGGTTATATTATTGTTATTCAGCCATTTCTAGCATTTTATTTCTATTATGCATACTTGTTATATCTGGTATATTACAAGTGGTGTCAGAGCACTTTCCTTGGTAGAAATTGTGGGAATTTTTTTTCAGGGTAGAGACGTATTCCGACGTCTTTAAGCCACAAAGATCTGTCATTATGTGCATAAACCCACGGTTGAGGGATTCATACACGCAGGAAATACAAGTGGTTCTTAAGCACACATCTGTTGGCCACCCTTGTAACCCCTATTGGTACCCCTTCGAGTGGTAGCACATCAGACAGCACCTGTGTACGGAACGACCTAGATTTCCTGAAGACCTCTTTAGATAAATAGATCGGTCGCCTAACTGTTATAGTGCCACCGAGAATAGCACTCAGGAAGATACTCTTTAGTACCTGGGTAGTTGGGTAGTACGGCTAAGGGTACAGTCTATCCTCCTTGGTAAGTGCCCTGAGATATTGGGTCGAGTACTATTGTTGGACCCCACACGTATATTAGAGAGCTATAGCACAGGGCAAACCCTTGTCTGTAGAACCCTTGAATACCTAACCCTTGGGGGACAGAAACATAAACAAATTAAAACAAACAAGATCTATTGTCGTGCAACTGTGTTCGGGTTGTCAAATCACTACACTTTTCTTACTGGTTAATCATTTGGGGATTTCATCGCTGCAATATTCTTCAGACCGGAGTATAACTCCGCAAGTGTTAAAAAAAAAAGCCTGGAAATTTTTTCACCATTATTTGAGACCTATTCCATTGGATTCATCTCTTTTCCCTTATCACATTCATCCATATCATTTTTCAGCAAAATTTTTGACCCCGCCCGCCCCTTTTCAGTTCACCCATTCTCATGGCCCATACCTATAGACAATCCCTAGAAGCTCGCTTCAACACCTTGCAATCTAGTCTCCTTGAGACCCAAAAATAAGTAAAACAACTCAGTGCCAATGTTGCCTCCATCGATACCACCATTAATACAACCATAAATACAACCATGCAGTCCTCAATCAAGGAAGTCAAACAAGAACTGACCACCCATCTTGAATCTGTCTTTGCATAACTCTGCACCAAACTGAAGATCCCTACAGATGACCCTTTCTCTGACGCACCTCCAAAGACTGAAGGTGATCATTCCTCCCATTCCAATACCTTTCAGCACCATCACTTTCAACGTGACCTACGCTTTCCATGGGTGGATGTGACCAAATTTGATGGCTCGGACCCCACTAGTTGGGTAACCCAAATGGAACATTATTTCTCTTTATACGGCATTATAGATGACTTGGCCAAACTCCGGTATGGTGTTCTCCATCTAGATCAAGAACGTTGGCAATGGTGGCAATGGAGAAAAACTTCTCGTCAAGGGTATATTGCTTGGACCCAATTTGTGACTGAGCTTTATGAACACTTTGACACTGACACTAACCATTTGGGTCATTTGACAAAGTTGAAACAATCAGGAACAATAGAATACTTCATAGTTGTCTTTGAGCTCCTGGCTTTTCAAACAGAGGGCATGACTGATGCTTTCTTTCGAGAGTGTTTTATCAGTGGCCTCAAGGAGGAGATTCGAGCCCATGTCCTCATGGATCAACCCTCGAGTTGGGTGGAGGATACCAAAAGAGCTAAAGAAGCACAACAGGTTGTATCCTCTCAAAACCAAAAACCCTCCTTTATCCCTCTCCCTAAACTGGTAAATCCCACTACTCCCTCCACCCCATTAAAGATCCAAAAATTGGCCAGGGCTGAAATAGTTGAACGCCAACTCAAAGGCCTTTGTTATAATTGTGATGACAAATATTTCCCGGGCCACGAGTGTAAGGAACAAAATATTTTTATGTCCATCTCTGAGGATATTTCAGAAGAGGATGTTGAAACTTCCCTTGTGTCTGAGTCACCTGAAATCACTGAAATAACCCCTCCCTCAAACCCTCCCGAAGTGGAACCGATCATTTCCCTCAATGCTCTCACTGGATTCTCCACTCCCCGTGTTGGGTATGTGTTATATTCTTTGCATGTGTGTGTGTGTGGGTGCATCAGATACAACAACTGCGCGTAGCGTTCGGCACCAGGCGGTAGCTCGGGGCCGACAGGGTTCGGGGTAGCACCTCAAAAATTTTTTTTTGGGCGGTTTTTGCTATTTTTAGCGGATTTTGCTATTTTTAGTGGATTTGTAAATTAATCTCGGATTAAGGGATTAGAGTTTTTGTATCTACGGAATACCTAAAAAAATTGTATATATTGTATGGCGAATGGTGAGATTTGATATAATGAAAATAAGAAAGGTTTTCCCGGTTGAGGGTTTCCGGTATAAAATCTTTGTGTACTTTGTGTATGAGTCATTGATTAATTTATGTATTGCTTAAGAATCTATATGCATTGCTTTACTTCATAGGTTTAAAACTTACATGTGGTATCAGAGCTCATTTTTGGCTTCAGAGGGACGCCTTTATTGTTGAGGGTTTGGCTCGGTCTTGATAGACCAAGTTTATCTTGGGTCTGTGATAAACCTGGGTTTAGTGGGAGATTTTGCAGTGGAGATTTGAGTAAAGAAAGAGGAATGGCAAGATCATCTAGAATCAAGATAGATAAGTTCAACGATAAAAAATTTGAGCTATGGAAGCTCAAGATGGAGGACCTTCTTGTAGACAAAGAAAAATGGATCGTTGTGGATCCTGGTACACAGCCTACTGGTACACCATATACAAGCACACGGGCTATTGGTACACAACCTACCAGTACACAAACTACTAGTACACTAGTTACTGGTATGTCGAAGGAAGATTGGGACAAGTTGGATAGAAGAGAAAGGAGTATTATTCGACTCTGCCTGGAAGATTCGGTGTTGTTGAATGTCTCAGGAGAATCTACAGCCAAGGAAATATGGGATAAGTTAGGGAATTTGTATCAATCAAAGTCTCTGGTAAACAACTTGTTTCTTCGAAAGAATCTGTATCATCTTAGGATGGAAGATGGAGATTCTGTGATAGAACATCTAAATGCCTTTAATACTCTGGTAAGTCAACTTGGATCTGTTAATATTACGATTGCAGAAGAAGATAAGTGTATTACTTTGTTATGTTCGTTGTCAGACTCTTGGGATAATTTGGTTGTAGCAATAGGTAGTACCACTCAATCTATATTGAAGTATGAGGATGTAGTTGCATCCTTGTTATCTGAAGAGATGAGGTGAAAAAGCATGGATGGGCACAACACAGATGCTTTATTTGTAAGAGGGCGTACCCAAGACAGGAACCCTGGTAAGCCTTCGGGATGGAGATCTAAATCTACAGGTAGATCTAAGTCTCCAAGAAAATCTTTGAGGAAATGTTGGAAGTGTGGTAAAATAGGGCATTATAAGAAAGATTACAAGTCTAAGAAGGTTGAAAAACCAAAGGGATCTGATAGTACCTCTTCCACGGAGGTGAAAACCTCCACTGAAGAAGGAGGTGATGTTTACCTAGAATCTACAAGTACACATGCAGACCATGGTGTATGGTCGATCGACTCAGGTGCATCATACCATATGACTCCTCATAGGGAGTGGTTCTCTGAATATGAAAAATATGATGGTGGTGATGTATTCCTAGGAGATGAATCGACAGCAAAAATCTTGGGATGTGGAAGGGTTAAGTTGCTACTAAACGATGGAAGGATTAGAAATCTTCCTGGGGTTCTACACATTCCAAAACTAGCTAGGAGCCTAATATCTGTAAGCAAGTTGAGTGATGCAGGAGTGAAAACTGTATTTGAAAAGAACACTTGCAAGATGGTACGAGGAGCAATGATGTTGATGAGGGGAGTTTGTTGTGGAAATCTGTACAAGTTGTTGGGAAGAACTTATACTAATGGGTGTAACAGTTATGTTGTCCTTGAGCAGAAAAATGAAGGAGACAAGACC
>ML830653.1:0-17127 GCA_009831015.1 Picea engelmannii | reverse complement strand
CAGACTGGCTAAGGACTTTGGGTCCCATTCTCATGGATTTTAAGGAATTAACCATACAATTCGACTAGGAAGGCCACCAATATAAATTCCAAGGCATCATTGTTGGTTCACCTGAGGTCATTAGTTCCCATCGCATGGAAAAGCTGCTCAAAAAAGGTCATTCTGGTGTCATTTCCCAACTCCATGCCATACAAGCAGCAGAGACTCCCTCGATGTCGCAAGACCTCCAAGCCCTCATTTCTAAACATCAAATGGTATTTTCCACTCCACAAGGACTCCCTCCTTCCCGCGGTGTTCATGATCATTCCATTCCCCTTGTACCCGGAAGCCTTCCTCCCAATATCCATCTGTATTGCCACCCCTTTTCACAAAAAAATGAAATTGAGAAAATGGTCCAGGAACTCCTTAATGCAAGCATTATCTGCCCTAGTACGAGCCCTTACTCTTCTCATGTAGTCATGGTCCTGAAGAAAGAATTTTCATGGAGAATGTGTCCTAACTTCCGTACCCTCAACAAACTGACCATTAAAGACAAATTTCCCATTCATGTCATTGATGACCTCCTGGATGAATTGAGTGGCACTCAATTCTTTACTAAAATTGATCTTCGTTCAGGATATCACCAGATACGTATGAAAGAGGCAGACATTCCCAAGACGGCCTTTCGAACTCATGAGGGCCACTATGAGTTTTTGGTCATGCCCTTTGGCTTGTGTTATGCCCCCTCCACCTTCCAAAGCCTCATGAATCATGTCTTTCATCCCTTTCTCCATCATGTTGTCTTAGTTTTATTTGATGATATCCTCATCTATAGAAAAGCCTGCACAGACCATCTTACTCATGTGGATCGAGTTCTCCATCTACTCTCTCAGCACTAACTTTTCCTAAAATAGTCTAAATGTGCTTTTGGTGCCTCAAAAGTAGAATACTTGGGTCATCTGGTTGGCAAGGATAGCGTCAGGGTGGATCCGAAAAATATTGAAGCTATGCAAGACTAGCCGCACCTAAAGACTCTCAAAAGCTTGCTAGATTTCTGGGCTTAACAGGGTATTATTGCAAGTTTGTTAAGAATTATGGAAATATTGCAGTGCCTCTCACTGGTCTCCTCAAAAAGAACTCTTTCACTTGGACTCTAGTCATTGCTCAAGATGTCCATGTGCACCACTCCGGTTCTGGCCCTTCCTGATTTCAGAAAGACCTTTGTGTTGGAATGTGATGCCTCAGGGAAAGGGATTGTTGTTGTCCTTATGCAAGAGGGTCAACCTTTGGCCTTCACCAGCAAGCAACTATCTGAAAGGAATCTAGGAAAACCTAGCTATGAAAAGGAAATGTTGGTTATTCTGCATGTCGTTGATCTATGGCACCCTTATCTCTTGGGGCAACGTTTCCAAATTAAGACAGACCATCAAAGCCTCAAGTACTTTCTAGAACAATGCATTTCCTCCCCGGAGCAACAAAAATGGGTGACTAAGCTCTTTGGATATGATTATGAGATCATTTACAAGAAAGGAAAAGACAATGTGGTGGTGGATGCACTGTCCCGAAAATATGAAGAAGAAGGATCCCTTTTTTCTCTTTCCTTCATTGTACCAAATTGGCTCCAAGTTGTTCACTAGGAATGGCTACAAGATCCCAAAAGTTTGCATCTAATCCAAAAATTGCATACCAATGCTTCAGCTCCCCCAGGGTACTCTTGGCTCCAGGATGAGCTTCAATACAAAGGTCGTTTGTATTTAAGTAAACAATCAAAGCTTAAATCCTCGGTACTTTCTGAGCTTCATGCTACACCCACAGCAGGGCACTCCGGGTTCACCAAAACCTATGACAGGGTCAAACGTTCTTTTTTCTAGGATGGTATGAACAGGACATCCGTAATTTTGTCGTTGAATGTGATGTGTGTCAATGCAACAAGGGAGAAATAGTCAAATCTTCGGGCACACTACAACTGCTTTCGATTCCACCTACTATTTGGAAGGATATCTCTATGGAATTTATTATCGGCTTACCCAAATTGGGAAATAAATCAGTCATAATGGTGGTTGTGGATCACCTTTCCAAGTATGCTCATTTATGCACTCTTCAACACCCATTTACTGCATCCATGGTGGCTCAAATTTTCATGGACCAATTCTTCAAGCTTCATGGAATGCCGCACTCCATTGTTTTTTATCGTGACCCAACTTTCACAAGCAATTTTTGGCAAGAACTTTTCAAGCTACAGGGCACCCAATTGCATCGCAGCACATCTTATCATCCCCAGACTGATGGTAAAATGGAAGTTGTCAACAAATGTTTAGAAACATATCTGAGGTGTTTTTCCTCTGAAAAGAAAAATCAATGGGCTCAATGGTTACCCCTAGCTGAATGGTGGTACAACACTTCCTACCATACAGCTACACACATGACTCCTTTTGAAGCGGTATGTGGACAGAATCCACCTTCAGTTCTCTCATACTTACCAGGTACCTCAAAGGTCCAGGCGGTTGACCAAACACTTACAGTTCGATAGGATATCCTCCGTACCCTCAAAGAGAACTTGGTCATGGTACAGAATCGCATGAAGCAACAAGCAGATCAAGGTCGCTTTGAACGTCAATTTGCAGAAGAGGATCAGGTGTTTCTGCGACTGCAACCATACAAGAAAACTTCCCTCAAGGTCGAGCATTGTCAAAATCTAGCGCCCAAATTTTATGGTCCTTATACAGTTCTCAAGCATGTGGGACAAGTCGCCTATCAGTTAGCTATGCCCAGTCATTCAAAGCTACATCCTGTTTTTCATGTTTCATGCTTAAAGAAGGTGATTGGAACTAGGTGCTAAATTCAAACCAACCTTCATGAGTTAGTTGAAGAAGGCTCCATTTGGCTATGGCCAGAAGCAGTTTTGGACCAGCGTGAGCATTGCCTGTGTCAGAGAACCATCAAAGAAGTGCTAGTCCAGTGGAAAGATACAACTCCAGCAAATGCCACTTGGGAACCAGCTACCATTCTATAGCAGTTTCCACATCTCAAGCCTTGAGGACAAGGTTGTTTTTAAGGGGGCGGACATGTTAGGGTCCTAACCCGCACATAGGTAGAGCAATATATTCGGATGTAATAAAGATCAATATTAATAAATCCTTTCAATAAAATATAATAAGGCAGATGTAAGAAGACCTGATAGAAGCTTCCACTTCTAGAAGGATCTTCCTCTAGATGCTTCTCTTGATAGACATATTTAGTATAAATAAGGGTCGAGGGTATGAAAACCCTAACTTGGAGATTATTGTAACAGAGCATTGCTCGACTGGAGGTCGCCCCCTCGAAGAGGCCCGTGAACATTGCTTTCTGAATCAAAGTGTTATTTCTATTGTTGTTCTTATATCATTTATGTGTTATTGTGGAGATTATGTTGGTTATATTACTGTTATTCTGCCATTTCTAACATTTTATTTCTGTTCTGCATACTTTTTATATTTGGTATATTACACATATTTTTTTTAGTAGACTCGACTTTCCCATTTACTTGAGGGTAATAAGCTGATGAGGTGAAATGTTTGACCACCAATTTAGCTAAAAATTGAGCCAATTTAGCAGAAATGAAAGCAGGACCATTGTTTGTAGTAATCTCTAAAGGAATGCAAAATTTGGAGAAGATATTAGTTTCCAAGAAAGAAATTACATGTTTGTCCTATCAGTATCTAAGTGGGACAACTTCAGTCCATTTAGTGAAATAATCTGTGGTTGTCAAGATAAAAACCTGCCCTGCTGAAGACAGAGGATTAATAAGACCAATAAAGTACAGAACCCATTTAGAAAAAGGAAAATTAGGGAGGACAACTTTCAAAGTCATGGAAGAAAGACGTTCTTTCCCAGTGAATTTTTGGCACTTGTCACAAGATCTTGAAAATTTATAAGAATCTCAAAAAAATTGAAGGCCAATAATAACATTTTCTGATGATTTTAAAAGAAATAATTTTAGCATAAAAGTGGCCACCAGCGTGAATAACAGAATCTGAGGATCCATGACTTCCATGTAACAATTTATGTTCTTCCTCATTATTCACACATCGAAGTAATATACCATCAGCAGACCTCCTGAACAAAAAGTCTCCTAAAATAATATATCTGGAATATTCAAGATGGAGCCTTCTCCTTTGATGAGTATTTAAGTTATGTAGGCATTTCTTATATTGCAAGTAATACACCAGATTTTTGTACCAGGGATGTTCAGCTATAGAAATGGTTTGACTCTCAACATAACACAGTGTTGAAAGAGGATTATCCTGATCGTCAATTTATTCACTTGCTTCAACATGTTGAGCTAAGTGAATGGAAAAGTCTCGTCCCTTAATTGTTTTCGAAGTCATGATGGTTAAATCATGCTCCTGGATTTTGGCAAGCCAATGTGCAATATTCCTTGAAAGATAATTATGTGAAAGCAGAAACTTGACAGCACGCAAAGGGACTTTTACCTGTGTGTGCTTTCCTAGGATAAAGTGGCAAAATTTCTCCACAACTTTAACAAGAGAAAAGACATGTTTTTCAATACAAGAATACTTGAATTCATCATCTGATAAAATTTGACTCGTGTAAGCTACAAGATTTTTGTTATTTTGGTCATCACATTGTAAGAGAATAGCAAAAACTGCTTCCTCGGTCGCACTAGTGTCGATGATAAAATATTTCTGAGAGTCTGGTTTTGTCAAAACTAGTGCGGAATTGATTGCCTTCTTAATCCTTACGAAAGAATTTTCGAGGTCTTCAGTCCAAGAAAAGGAGTGATCTTTCTTTAGAATATTATGAATTGGTTTGACCATTAAAGAAAAATCAAGAACAAACCTACAGATAAAGTTCGTAATGCCCATAAAGGCTTGAACCTCCTTTTTGGAAGTGGGGGCAGGAAGGTTTAGGATAACAACAATCATTTCGAGATAGATGTGTATTCTTGAATCAGAGATGATGTGCCCAAGGAGCTTTCCCTTGTTAATGCCAAAAATAGATTTAGAAGGATTTAAAGAAATGCCAAACTTTTTGCATCGCATGAGAACTCTTCTAAGATGACCAAAATGCTCTAATCGATTCTTTGAATAAACAGTCAAGTCATCAAGATAAACCTAGATAATCTTACTGATCATATCATCAAAAGATATTTGCATAGCTCTTTGGAAAGTGGCACCTGCATTAGACAAGACAAAAGGCATGCATTCATAATAAAATGTGCCCCAACATGTAGTAAACGTGGTTTTGTATCTGTGAGTCCTTTTTACTTTAATATGATTATAAGTAGAGAAACCATCAAGTAAGGACATCATTTGTGACCTTTCAACCTGTTGCAAAATCATTTCCATATTAGGGAGAGGAAAATGTTTTTTACACTTTCTCTATTCAATGCATGAAAGTATACGCACAATCGGATCTGACCAGTTGTTTTTCAAACAGGAACCAAATTGGAAACCCACTCAGAATACTTAACTGGAAATATTATTCCAACTTTCAAAAGTTTTTCCAACTCCTTCTGAATAGTAGCTTCAAGTGCGGGGTTAATGGGTCTTTATTTTTACCTAACTGGTTTTATCCCTTCCTTGATAGGAATGACATGTTGTATAAGAGTAGGATCAAAACCACGAAGATCCTCATATGACCAAGAAAAAACATCTTGAAATTCACTTAGTAGTTCTGTAAATTTATCTGTTTCTTTGTCGGAACATTGGACACCTAGTTTAACCATCTTTGGAGATTTGGAGGTCCCAAGGTTCAAGGAAATGGTATCACCCACCTTCCTTTTTTAATCCTCTTCCTTACGTGTTTCTTTGTTTCTCACATCACTCAATGAAAATGAACTTTCAAGAGGAGTCAATCCCTTTGGAAATTTGTCATCTTCCATAGATATGATTTCCTTAGGCTTAAACGGTTCATTTTGTATGAAAGCACAGATGCTCTCATCATTAGGGAAAAACTACCATGATTCTACATTATATAGAATGTGAGGACGATATAAAGATTGAAAAGTACAATAAGGCCTTTGAGGTAGAAGTTGTCGAGTAGGAGATGTCGCAAATACAACTAACTTATCAGCCATTGAATTAAGTTCCCTCTTAACATGAGTGATGTTAAACAATAGCATATTCGAGATAAGCTCCCACACAGCTTGGGTATAGTGTTTCATCAACTTATTGCTAGGAGAATAAATTTTATGCACAAGGTTTACAACAAGTTCAGAATCGCCAAAAATTGTAAGGTGGTAGCAACCAAGGTTATAAGCATTTTCGATGCCTAGCAGTAAGGCTTCAAATTCAGTGACATTGTTTGTGCAAGCGAACTATAACCTATAAGAAAAGTTGTGAATATTGCCTACAGGTGGTATAAGATAATTCTAGTTGCATTGCCTTCCTTTGAGCATGAGCCATCGAAATGCATGTGCCACATACTGTCTTCTAAATCAATTTGTTCTAAATTGGTGTCACCCTCATCAACAAAGATAGAGTATACCCCTAAGTCTTCCTCAAGATAATTTACATTCGGTTGAGTAATACTCTCTATGTATGGTGAAATTGTTCCTTCTCTTAGGACTATGATATTCTTTCCAT
This sequence comes from Picea engelmannii, assembly GCA_009831015.1. Taxonomy (NCBI): domain Eukaryota; kingdom Viridiplantae; phylum Streptophyta; class Pinopsida; order Pinales; family Pinaceae; genus Picea; species Picea engelmannii. Next base: position 10,561 of record ML830653.1, on the reverse strand, counting down.
TCTGTGGAACGGATAAATGTGTCCCATCATCCACATGTTAGGGCTTGCCAGTCTCTTCCTAGGATAATAGAATAGTTGCTTATTGGCATGTCAATTACTTGGATGTTAAGGGTTGTCCTTATTTTGGGATGTGCACATAGAACTAAAGTTACATCTATGATTTATCCTATTGTTGATTTGTGCAAACTGTTATAGGAGAGCATGCTTCTATAATTTCCATTGGTACATGATAAGCCTATCTCTTCCATAATGATTTTTTACATTACGCTTGGACCCGAACTACCATCAATTAGGAAACAATGGGCTATCTTGTCCATAATTTTTACAGAAATGAAAAATGGAGGGTTTTTTATAGGGTTTCTAAAATTATTTACACCTATTTTATTTACAATGGAATCCTCTTCTTTTGCCTCTTCATAAATATTGGCTATGGTGGAAGCTTTTCCTTCCATAAAATTCTTGAGATTTTTTTCTTTTTCAAGGACGACAACCATGTCCAAAAGAGTAGCATCAACCTTAATATTAGCCAATTGGTTAAGAACATTATAATTGGAAGAGGGAAGAAGGGAGGTAAATCCTTGACTCTCAGGAACCTTGACAGTTTGTGCACTAGTACCTTGTAAATATGAGGCTGGAGTGGAAGAGGCATGAGGAGGGTCATATTTTCCTCTAGGAGCATAAGATTTGTTCCTAGTATTTATAATCATGAAATATTCCGATTCTTCCCAATCTAGAACAAAAATGGTGGTTTCGGGCTTCTTGACAAAGATTTTATCTCTGGCACTCCTCTTAACCTCACAAGTACTTTCTTCATGATTTTCCTCACAGAAGTTACACCAACTGCGAGACATGATGGCTTTGGGATAAAAAAAAATTTCATTGGTATTCCTAAAAGGTGTCGAGGAAGAAGATGATGCCCCGGGAGTAAGTGAGGGAACATTCCCTTTTTATTCATATGCTATCATTCAGTTGTTCATATCTTGTACAAGTTGTAAGAGGGTAGACATATATGTTTGTTTGACTAAGTCTACTTTGGGGAGATGTGTTGTTTCAAGTTGCTCTTCCTACTCTAGGCAAGTGAGGAAAGTGGAGCCAAGATTATCATAAGCCTTTTCTTCGAGCCTATGACAATAAGGAGAGGGAATTGAATTATAGTAATGCATGAAGGCGGCTTGGTTTTGGGGGCGAATTAGTTCAGGGATTTGATTGTACAATTTGATGAAGTGAAGGTTAAAGGACTTGATAGTTTGTCGTCTTTGTAAGAAATATTGCTATATTCCCTTAACTATTCGGTCAAGCTCTTAGATTGTCCATAAGTGGACTTGAACCAATAAACCAAATCTTACCAAGTGGAAAGGATCTTTGGAGGGAGATCAAAAAAATCATTTGTTTCTTTCCCTTCAAGGGACTTGAAAAATAAGCGCATGCAAGTATCGTTATCGTTAGCTCCAATATTGTGACAAGCATTATAAAATTCCACTAGATGTTCATTTTTAGAGACAATGTTATTTCCCGAGAACCTAGGAATATGATCCTTAAATTTTGGTAACAGACGAGTATCAAGTGCTAGATTCAAGGAAGAAAATACATGCCACGAGGTAGTAGTAGTATCTTCTTCAAACTGAAAAAGATCGTATTTCTTTATAACCTTAGTAGGGTTGGTAGAAGATTGGATAGGACCATGATCGCTATATAAACTACCAATTACCGATGAGGCCAAAGGTTAGGATGATGAAACACCTCCAGCACCACTTGCAGCACCTGCAGATGTCATTTTGGGAGTGATGGGTAAGGGGGAAAAGGGTGAACATGCAGAGTCAGACAAAGTCCTCCTTAGAGTGCTTTCTTGGGTCGGAAAAATGGATTTTATTCTTCCTATTTCAATGATAGGAGTAGCTTCAGAGGACAATCCTCTTCTTCTTATAGAAATGCGAGGATTTGAGGACATGAAAAAAGAAGATAAAAAAATTAAGAAAAGGAGGGCTACAGCTAATTTCTAGGTTGCCTTTACCTAGCCTCCCAACGTTCAAGGATACTTATATCTTGTTCAATTACTTCCCACAAGCTTTCAAGCTTAGCCTGGGTATTAGAAGTTTCTAAGATAGTATTGAATAAAGTCAAGGAAATATTGGTCTGGTCTTTAAGACCATGTTCAGTATGGGGCTGCCTTGTAGAAGGTACTGTCATGAGAAAAATTAGTCAAAGAGTCATAAACAAAAACATAAATATTCAAAGATGATCATGAATACAATCAACCAGGTAGATATGGAAGATCTCCCCAATATGGTCGCCAAATAAATGTTGAGGAAAAGGTATCGAACACCTTACTCAATCATTTTCAGATATTTCCAGGCTATGACAAGATAGTTGGGAATGTCACCCAAGATTTATAGCCTCAAAAACATTCGCTCAATCCGCAAGTATTAATTACAAGGATTAATGCTAATTTTATAATTTATATATGTTGCAATCTAAAATGAATTTTATACAAAGATATTGAAATATATACAGATTTTACACTAAAGTGAACATGGAGACCAAAAGCGAAAAAGTAACCAAGTCACGAAAACACATGTATGAGATAGAATAACAATCTAATTTTATTTCATTATGAGATACCAAAAGTGTTTTTCTCCTTACAAACCCCTGCGAGGGTATGGACCAAAGTATTATTTAGATATCTTCGATGAACACCATACAAAAAGACTCCGACAGTAAAGTAAAACTGAAATTAATAATCCAGATCAGCTTGCCACAAACTGCTGCCATTTTGACTCTGCAATATATCATTTATCATCCATGAAAAACAATTCACAATCAGACAAGAATATACAAAATGAATCAACACCTCTAAAACAAGAAGCTGAAAAGTATGGTTCAATCTTGAACCTTGTTTTCTACAATAAGACCTTGTTTTCAACAAGAGAATTAAGCTTTTGAAGATTGAACTGGCGAAACAACATGGGAAATTTGAACATTGGGATTAACAAGTGGTGCTAAAGGAAATGACATAGTGGGACAACTGCGGTGATGGGAGATAGGTTGGTGGACAATTTCCTGCCAACCATCATTTGTGGGAACTTTGGGTTGCATTGGCACATGCGGGGGAACGTGAATGTCGTGAAAGCTCTGAGGCTGTTGGAAAGGGGGGATTTCCAATCAAGGATGAAATATTCCATGACCAACCAAATTTAAGAATCCATCTTGGAATAGTTGGTTCAACTCTTGTGGGTCAGCATCAAAATGAATTGAAAATCTAGGCCTCTTATGACCTCGATTCCAATTTCCCCTGCCTCGGTTATTTCTACCATGGTTGCCTCTACTAAAAAAACTCATCATGTAGCAACAATTTATCAGTTCTGAAGTTATTAGTAACACATACATGAAACTTTGCTTACATAAATCAAAAGTTGGCTCTAGGATTTACTACAAGACACTTGCAATTCATCCATAAGAACACCATTTATTAATTTCCATGTGAACATGGAATTGATAGGGTAAATGGGAGTATGGAGGGGTTGTACTTAGCGAAAAATGATATCATGGAGGGGAGGTAATATACGAATATTGTTCAAACAATTAATAAAAAAATCAACTCTGTATTAAAACAATCCATAACATCAGTATTCAATTCTTGCCATATCAACTTCCTTTAATTTCCACACAGAGTCCACTTCGAAATAAATATCACCAAACAAGGAATTGATAAGTGAAATTGGGATCATGAAGGGGTTGTAATTAGAAAAACATGGTAGAATGGGGGAGGGGGAATAATATAGATATTTTTCAAGTGATATATCAAACATACCATCTCTTTTTCAATCAAACATCCTATTGTTCAAATATTTAAAACTTAAACCATACTCTATTTTCAAAACAACAACCAAAAACTGGTGTTTTCTTCATAAAATTGTTCACTTGCCTTAGAAATTGTATTACACAGTTACCAATTTAGTATGCCCATAATTTTGAAAAATAATCATAATAAGAACATTGCATGTATATAACAGAGTTAAAAATGAACATCATCATAATCGGCACAAGAAATATGACCATAGTCTTTGGAGTGGACATACCACAACCATAATATCAACCTCATCAAAATTCTTAAAACACACAGGGTCCCGTGAAGTGCCCCCAAAAAAATCCATGTATGTAACCATAATCCAATCGAAGCACAATTTACCAAACCACCTCATCATATTTCATTCTGGTTTGTTTACTTATTCGAGCATCATACAATTATACACATGTGTTTTTCATTATTACAATAGATCATGGCTAGTATAACAATAATTTGCAACATTGTTATCGACTTCATGAGTTTCATATAAACAGACTGTAACTTCCAATGAATAAGTGAATCCAACACTTCCTTCATCACAGCATAACAAGTGACTAATTAAAACGAGTTCCCAAACCAAAATAGCACGAATTATGATTCCATCAAAATCTGGGTAAGCATTGCTCTCATATTTGCATAGGGTTCACCATACAACAGTGATAGTGAGGGCATAAGAAGGTGGGGTAACAAATCAGGGTTTGGCCAGGACAAGGCACAAAAGGTTTAGTCCTTCGTGATATTTCACTTAAACATTCACAAAGAAGTGACCAAGGCATGGGAACATTAACCACGAAACCATTACTCAAAAGGCCAATGGGGTGTACAAATAACCCATAGACAGGAAGCGATGAGGAGTCACGAATAGGGAAAAACCCAAAATAACGAACCAGGGGTAGGGAAAGCCTGGGGTTACAAACTTAATTTCTTTCCATAAAAAAGAAATGCAAACAGTCATATGTTAAAATTTTAGACCCCAACCCAGTTTCAGTCTCGCTAAATTTTCAGCCAAAGTTAAATGCCCAAACCCAATTTCAGCGTAGTTTCAACACTATTTCAGCATATAAAAACTTAGCAGAAAATAAACTTCAGAACTAAAACATGAGGATTCTGAACATCATTTTCAACGAAGAAATAAAACATCAGCAGTATGCAAAACTCAAAAAATTTAGACACAGAGATTTTTGGTCTAACTTCGACCCTGGAAAAATCCACAAGGGGAAAATCAATGAGAGAGGGCTTTTTATTATTATTGAGCTTCTGAGAAATTTCTTTTACAGCATATTCATCTTCAGAAATTTACACAAACTTATCTAGACTTTCTTTCGCAAGAAATCCTTCTGAACAGTCCTGGAAAATGCTCCTCGATTTATGTCCCAGAAATTCGTACAACTGTACGGCTGTCCCAGTAATTAATGTTGTACAGACGATCTCAAAATTTGTGCCCAAAATTATGCCAAGACTGTACGAAAAACCCAGCAAGAAAAATGCCTTGAAAAATGTGCCCAAAATTTTTTGTGGTATGGCCCTCAATTTCTATGCGGGTCCGTACAGACTGTACGGACTTTTCTCACCCAGAAAAGTGTGCCCATCTCCTTCCTTGATTTTTGTGCCAATTAAATGTTGTACAGTAGCCTTGAAAAGCATGCCAATACTCTTAGAAAACACAGTTGTTGTCCACCTCGATTTATGTGCACATTTATTGTTATACGGCCTTTACAAATTCATACGGTATGGCATGTTCTTCCTTGCTACCTACTGCCTCGAAATCTGTGCTGCTCTTTAACTTAGGATGCATGCTCTCCTTCAGAAAATGTTGTCTCTCTTCTCAAGCTCGACCTATCCCAGCTCTCGCTTGCTCTCTCAACAAGAAATGAATGAACTACCCAAGAATGGGTGCGCCCTCTTGCCCTAGTCGACCTCATGAGGGAAGGTGAGGAGTTTTCTAATCTAACGGTTGAGATTAGATTAAATGGGTGGTTGAGATTAGGTGTCTCTTCACTCACCCTCACTTTAGTCATAAAGTTATATTTTAATTTGCATCTCACAAATTAATTTGACTAGGACCCACATTAGGCGCTTTCTCCCCCTTAGGGGCCTAGGGAAGAGAAAAACTTGCCTTGGTACTTTATTTTAATTAAAAATTTAACACTCCCTCATACCGAGGAAAGTGTTACTCACCACTCCAAGCTTGTCCCTAAAAAATACAAACTTTCCCCTGTTCAATGCCTTGGTGAGTATGTCTGTAACCTGCTCATTTGTAGATATGTATTGTAGTTCCACAGCTCCTCTCTGAACATAATCACGGATGAAGTGATACCGAATCTCGATATGCTTAGACCGGTCATGAAAAACTGGATTCTTCGAGATTTTGATGCAACTCTGATTATCACAGTAAATCACGGTAGGCCTCAACTGCACACTGAACAATCTCACCAGCATCTTGCGAGGCCAAAGGGCCTCACAATTAGCCTAACTAGCTGCCATATACTCAACCTCTGCTGAACTCAAATCCATTGACTTCTGCTTCCGACTGAACCAAGACACAACTATTGATCCCAATTCAAAGAAGCACCATGAAGTGTTTTTCGTGTCACTGACACATCCTGCCCAATATGAGTCTGTATAGCCAACTAGACAAACTCCATCTCCTCTATGATATTCCAAACCATAATCTACCGTACCACAAAGATACTTGAGCACATGTTTTGCTGCCACCCAGTGCACTCTCCTAGGCTCCACCATGAACTGACTGAGAGTGTTAACAGCAAATCAAAAATCTGGCCTGGTATTGACCAAATACATCAATGACTCGATCAACTGACGATACAAAGTGGAATCCACCAACTGTGACTCAAAAGCATGAAACTTCTTCCAGTTGGTAATCATGGGAGTGGTCATGGGCCTGTTATCCCCCATCTAAAATCTACTCAGAATATCACACACATACTTCCCCTGTCCCAGGAAGATATGTCCAGGCTCCTGCCAAACCTCCAATCCCAAGAAGTAATGCATCAGTCCAATGTCTGTCATCTCGAACTCTGAAGCAAGGCTCTCCTTGCAGCTACTAATGAGTCTCTCTTCCCCTGTAATGAAAAGATCATCCACATAAAGCAGAAGAATGAGAGGATCCTCTCCAACCACAATGAAGTATAGGTTTGGATCCGCCTCACTCTTCTCAAAACCCAACTGCTGCAAATAGGCATCTATCCTTGAATAGCAAGCTCTGGGAGCTTGTTTCAGCCCATACAATGCCTTCTTCAGTCTACACACATGATACTCTCTCCCATGCACCTCAAAGCCCAATGGTTGTTCAATATACACTTCCTCCTCTATAAGACTATTCAGAAATGCGGTCTTCACATCCATCTAGTGGATCTTACAACCCATCTCTGTTGCAATGGAGATCACTTCCCTGATCGAAGTGTATCTAGCAACCGGCGCAAAGGTCTCATCATAGTCAACTCCCTCAACCTGTGAAAACCCCGATCCACAAAGCGAGCTTTGTACTTTTCAATGCTATCATCCACAGCATGCTTTAGCTTGTAGAGCCACCTGGAAGTCATCATTGACTTCCCCTCAGGTCTAGGAACAACTTCCCAGACATTGTTCTTCATGATGGAATTGTACTCTTCCATCATGGCATCTCTCCATACCTATCTACTAGTGGCCTCCTCAAAAGTGGAAGGCTCAAACTCCTGAATATTGCTCACCATCGCGATGTAGCTGCAAAACCTCTCGGGAGGTGTACTCTCCCTCACTGCCTGTCTGGGATTCCCCACTGAACCATGTGCCTCCCTCAAAGTGTCATGAAGCCACTTAGGTTTCCTCCTCTATGAAGTAGTATCTTGTGGAGGGGACTCTCCCTGCTCAACCCCATCTTCTGAATACAATGATCCTGTAGTAGACCTTGAAGTACCTGATCCCGAAACCTGTGGACCAGTAGCCTGCGAACCTGAACTCTGTGGCCCTGTCACCTGTGAACCTGTTGTCACCGAAGTTGGTGGCCCCGAAATCTATGTCACTGTAGTTTTTTGTAGGATCACCTGAATCTAAGGTGAAGACTTCTCACCTCTCTCTGTCCCTCTAGACTTCCTAAAGGCTCAGTCCTCCTCAAATCTGACATCCCTCCTCAAGACAATATTTCTCAAGGAAGGAAGGTAAATACGGAAAGCCTTTGAAGTCTCATTGTACCCAACAAAGATCCCTCTCTCTGCCATGGGCTCCATCTTTTTCCTCTTCTCAGAAGGGACATATGAATAAGTGATGCACCCAAAAATCCAAAAGTGCCCCACCTCAGGCTTCTTCCCAGAGAAAGCCTCCTCAGGAGTCATGCTCCCCATAGCCCTGTGAGGACTCATGTTTTGCAGATAGACCGTAGTGTAGCATGCCTCAGCCCATAGAAATAGTGGTAGCCCCTGATCAGGTAGCATGTCTCTCACGGCCCCAACAATGACCCTGTTCTTCCTCTCAGCAACCCCATTCTGTTGCGGGTTGTAAGGAACAGTCAACTCCCTCCTGATGCCCTCTCCTACACAAAAGTCCATGAACTCCTTGGAGGTATACTCACCCCCATTTTCTGATCTCAGGACTCTGATTTTCTTCCATGTCTGGTTCTCCACAAGAGCTTTGAACTCTTGGAACCGACTGAAGACCTGTCCTTTGGTCTTCATGAAGAAAATCCAGGACTTCCGAAAGAAGTCATCAATGAATACAACATAGTATAGGGATCCAGTCAACGATGTTGAAGACATCGAGCCACATACATCTGAATGTATAAGATCAAGTATCCCTGTTGCTCTATTGTCACTGCTCGGAAAAGCAATCTTGGTGTACTTTCCCAAAGTACACCCTTTGCACAACTCATGGTGCTCTGAACTGAAATCTGGAACTCCCGTCACCATCTCCCTCGGAACACTCAAAGCCCCATGGTGCAAATGTGCCATCCTCTTGTGCCATATATCACATAGGTCACTATTGCTACTGGTAGAATGAATCAATGCTCGCACTGGCTGGAACAAGAACTTGTAAAGCCTCTCATGTCTAGTACCAATCACTTTGGCCAAAGTGATGCTAGACCCTCTAGGGAAAAGAAGCACCTACCCATCATGGAACAAGATCTCATAGCCCTTCTCCTCAATAGTATAAACTGACACTAAGTTCTTCTTCAAGCCCAGAACATAAATAACCTCTGTCAAAGTCATGGGAGGCAAAGACTCCCTACAAAATGATACGGTCCAACAACCAGCCACATTGACCTCCCAGTCATCTCCAAGCACTACCTCTGCATCTCCACACTGAGTAAGATCTGTCAAGTGCTCACGAATTGTTTTCATATGGAGAGAGGCACCACTATCAATATACCAAGCATCTGTAGTAGTGGTCCTCGAGGATAGACATGCAATCAAGTAAAAATCCTTGTCAAACTTGGTGGAAAACTCTTCCACCTCTGCTGAAGCTATTGTTTGTTTCTTCTTCTTGTTTAGACATTGTTCTGCATAGTGCCCAAACTTATGGAAAGCAAAGCACTTGACGTTTCTCATGTCTTTCTTCCCTTCACCCTTGGGCTTCTGTCCTCCCTTTGGACCCTTCTTGAACTTATTCTTGCTAGTGGTAGCAAGAACCACATTCTCCTCCTCATGACCAGTAGATGAACTACCATGTACATAACCTCTCTGGGTCTCCCCCTAAACAAAGTCATCCCAAAGACGTTCCCAATTGGGAAGCTTCTCCCTGGAAACAATGCCCTCCACAAAAACAGTCCATTGTTTGGAAACACCATTCAATGTTGTTCTCACAAGATCACTTTCAACTATGGCTTCCCCCATAGCTCCAAGCTCATCCCTTACCTGTGTCAATCTAGTAAGGTATGTGACCACATTTTCAGCCTTGGTCATTTTTATGCTTTTTAGTTTTTCCCTCAAAACCATCTTCCGATTCTCATTTGTACTCTGGTACAGTTTAGTCAAAGACTCCCACATCTCATAGGCATGTGTCTTCCCCGTCAAGTGAGGAATCAAATGATCCTTGATGGCATCAAGAATAAATCTCTTAGCCTTGATACTCTTCTTAGTATAGGTTGCACGAAGAGTAGCATCAGTAGGTACCACAACAGGATGAGAAGTGATATTCTCCACAATGTCCCACAACTCGTTCTCTTGCAAAAGCAAGATCATCCTCTCCTTCCAAGAACCAAAATTTCCTACCCCATCAAGTCTGCCCTCAACTCTCAAACCAGTAGCCATGACCCTTTTTCTGCTGAAAATCATAAATTCAAAAATCATCCCTGTGAAGTGTTTGTTGTCCCAACTTTCTGTCTACTGAAATTTCTGCTTCCCTTCAACTCAGCTCTGATACCATGTTAAAATTTTAGACCCCAACCCAGTTTCAGTCTCGCTGATTTTTCAGCCAAAGTTAAATGCCCAAACCTACTTTCAACACAGTTTCAGCATATAAAAACTTAGCAGAAAATAAACTTCAGAACTGAAACATGAGGATTCTGAACATCGTTTTCAACACAGAAATAAAACATCAGCAGTATGAAAAACTTAGAAAATTTAGACACATAGATTTTTGTTCTAACTTCGACCCTAGAAAAACCCACAAGGGGAAAACCAGTGAGAGAGGGTTTTTTATTATTATTGAGCTTCTGAGAAATTTCTTTTACAGCATATTCATCTTCAGAAATTTACACAAACTTATCTGGACTTTCTTTCGCAA
>ML830652.1:53024-83257 GCA_009831015.1 Picea engelmannii | reverse complement strand
TTTTATGGTTCAAGTACATGACTAAAATGAAATAAACCTCATGCTTGAGCCAAGCATAGTGAAAATTCAACAATAGTTTCATGTAGAAGCATTAGATAATAGACAATATCTTACTAGTGCAGGACACAATCCACTCCAACAAAAACAATAAAGAAAAATGAATGATAATAAAGATGGGCATGGCCAATGCCTTTGATCAGGTACATCACTCGTCATTTTAGTTTTAAAAAAGTTTGGCTTTGCATAATCTTCTATATGTTGGATTAAGGCATGCTTTATATGCCCTTGGTTAAAACCTTTGGTCAATGGTAGGCCAACCCCTTTTTCCAAAGAAAAAGAGGCTTGAGGTAATGATGCTCTCTCTCTCTCTCTCCACTTCTCCATATTTTTATTATAGACTCTCTTAGCATAAGATAAGAACAAGAAAGAATATTTGGAAACTTGCAAGGAATTTTCATTGTGTAGGGGATCAAAGAAATTTAGTTACTTCCAATTTTTCAATGACACACATGTCATGGGAGGTGCGTTAGTTATCATAGTAGAGCATTTCAAGAGGGTGCTAGACGAATTCATGAATGCCTCAGGAGGATGTATACATAAAAGGAAAAATGATATTTATGGACAAAATATAATGCCTCATTTGTTGCACTCAATAGATGGAATTATGGGATTTCCTTGTCTGGTCAAATGGTCATCCTCTAAGTACTTGGGGATGCCCATAGTCCTTTCCTTTCCTAAAAAAATTGGAAAATATCCATTCATAAAATCTAGAAGAAAATGCAGCAATGGAGGGGGAGGGGAATTAGTTAAATCCAACTGTTAGGGTGGCATTAATTATATTTATGCTCTTAGATTACCCTTTATATCAAGGTTATTCTATCCTAGCTCTAGTGGGGATCATACAACAAATTGGAAGAACCTTTCAAAATTTTTTGTGGCAAGGAGGTAAAAGTAACTCTAAAAAGTTTCATCTTATAAATTGGAGCATAATAAGGGCTCCATGGGAACAAGGAGGTATAAGCATCAAAGACCCTCAAATTATGAACCTAGAAATGGGAACACAATTCATTGGAGGTTGATGTTGGGTGAGAATGTGTGGTGGAAATCCGTTATCCATTAAAAATACCTTCAGGATAATTGCCTTAGGTGTTTATAAATAAATATTGGAGGTAAAAGTGTCCTTGATATAGAAATGAAGCAAATTTGTGGCCCATCTCATTCAAGCTAATCTCTCTTGGGTGCCTGGAAATAAAGCCAAAAATCCTTTGTGGGAAGAATGAATCTTAGGGAAACCTCCCTTAAATCAATTTCTATAACTTAATGAGTTAAGGGAATGGATGAAATAATGTCATCTATGTTATTTGTTGGATATGTCTATGTGGGAACCTTCAACTGATAGACTTTGGAAATTTTGGAAAAATATGAATATACTAGAGTGACTAAATGATCAGTGGAACTACTTATTGAGTAAGTTTCATGGATCTACTATAGTGACCAAAAACATCTCAACATTGTAGGGGATAGGATTCCCATGGGGCCTCGCACATAGTTAAATAAGGACGCAATCTCAAAATGGTTGAACAAATCAATCTTTCAAAGGATGCTATTTGGAAGTTTGTGTGGGTGGGAGATTGTTTGCCAAAAACTAAAATATTTTGCTGGATTTTCGCTTATGGGAAAATAGTGACAGCTGGAAAATTGAAAAAGAGAGGATTCCAAGGGCCTTCGAGGTTTCCTCTATGTAAACAAGAGGAAGAAATATCAACTCATTTATTTGTAACATGTGAATTGACAAAGAAAGATTAGAACATAACTTTTACAGAACTTGGAAGATAGGTTATAATGCCACAAGATTGGAAGGAGATGTTCCATCTATGGGGTAAAATATATCATGGCACATTCTTGAATAAGAAAATTCTCAAGAGGGTTTTGATGGCATCCCCCAAATTCTTAATAGGGAAAGTCTGTTTGGTTAGGAATAAAGCTATATTCTAGAAATCCATTCTTACTCTAAGGCAGGTGATAGTGCAAGCCATGGAATTATCATCGAAATACTTTGGGTAAAAGGAGCTCAAGGGATTTTTTTTATTAATATTAAAAGTGGAAGAAAAACTATGGATAAAATATATCATGTTAAGGGGTCTAGAAAAACCAACTTTGCAATCTGGATGACCAAAGAAGTCCTCATCTTGGCAGCTCATAATGACAGAAGAAGAAATTGGAAGATGGACTCAAAACAAGAATAATTCCATCTTATTTGATGGAGCTTCAAAAGGTGATCCAAGCGTGGTAGGTGTGGGGAAAATAATCCTTGATCTTAGAGGAAAACAAGAAATCACTTTCATCTGGGGGTTAGGAGAGATCACAAACAATCAAACTGAGGCACTAACATTACTTCAAGGGACAATAGTTCTGAAGTAGAAAAGAGTTTGTCAATTCTTGGTAATTGGAGATTATATGGTGATCATATGCCACATGCACTTCCAAACAATCCATCAATAGCCTTCCCTAAGTTGACTAGTCACCAAAACACAAAGGTTGGAAACTAGTTTTGTATGATGTGTATTCTACCACATTTTGGGACATCACAATTCTTCAACTAATAAGCATGCAAACAAAGGGGATGGATTTCCTCCGAGATCTCTTAGAATAAATGGGGGGGGCCTTGTTTTCATCATCTCCCATGAAATATGTGACACTCATTAAGCTAAAGATGACAAATGTTATAAACCATGTGAGGATGGGATGACCACTCATGTGTGGTATTAATACCCAATCAGTCTAGAGATTGTTTGTAGCTACATACATTCCTTCCTACCTTGCTTCACGAAGTCTGAGTCTTGAATCCATTTGGAGGTCATACGAAAGGTCCCATTCTAGTGTTTTGGATGACAGGTCGACACTTTGGAAGCCAGGCATGTATACAAGAAAGCAATGTGGGAGTATTAGCCTTGGTGTGATTGTTTTAGACATGAAAAATTGCAAACAAGGAAACCAGGAAGAAATGACAAACCCCCATTGCCATTCAGATCATTGCATTGTTTATGAGACCTTTGAATTATGTAGGGATATTCATAAGTGTGAGAGGCACATTGAAGAGGCCCATGATTTATTTTCCTTGTATAACAGAAAGTGGGAAGGTTGGAGGAAATATTGGGAGAGGAGGAATGCATTAGAAGCCTAGGCAATGCAAAGGAAAATAATTGTCATAAATCTTTAGATAGTGTCAATGAAAAATGAATATAATCCATTTGAAATTAGCTTAGGAGACAACACTTAAAAGATTGAAGAGATAAAAAACAAAATGGACATGTTGTGTTAGAATGTGTTAACGATTGCCTAGTGGTCTTAAATTACATGGCTATGTCATTTTATAAAGTTATTCTTCAATAACTCTCTATATTGTAAAAATGGTCTATCCCACGTGCATCATGGGAATTGTTCTCCTCTCACTCTCTCATATATAATAGAGGTGAAAAAGGCCCTTTAGGAGTGTGAGAGACTTGTGAGTGGTTTATGGTATTGATATTTAGCCTGGACCATATGGGTCCTTAGGCCATATCATCCATACGATTAAGTGTTCTTTTACATTGTAAGATTGCAGAGTTTGCTTGAATAATAGAAGAATAAATTTTGTGGATGTTTCCCCACATTGTGGTTTTACCACATAAACACTTGTCTCTTGTCTCTCTCTTTTCTTGCATTCTTTGGTTTACTGTTTATTGATTCTTTCCATAGGATTTTAGATTGGTTGGATTTCATTAAATGTTATTCCATAGTTCTCGGATCTAACATGGTACCAGATCTCTAACATGGTATTAGAGATGGTTCGATTTTTTTTATTTTTTATTTTTTATTTTTATTTTCTGGGGATTCAATTTTCATTGAGCTTCCAACCAACCTCCTCCCTTTTCTTTCCATAGTTGTACAAACCATATAGATCAAACTTCTAGCAGTATGGTCTCATTTTTTTCTCTTTGTAGATCGATTTTTTCTGCATTTTTCATAGATCTGATTGTTTGAGTGGACAATCTGTTGTTTAAGGGACAATTTCTTAGTGGGAGTGCATTTCTCCTATATATTACCATTGATTCGCTTATCAAAGGGTTGTTTTTTTCTTCAATATACAACATACAACCACGTTCTTACTTGAGAAGGGTGATTTGTTTGTTGAAAGGGATGATTTGTCTCTTGGGATGATCGATTTGTTGATTAGAGGGAATATTTAATTGTTGGGGTGGGGGTGGGGGGATTTTATTGCTAGAGAGTAGATCTGATGGTTTTATCAATAATTTAACCTAGATCCACGTTTTTAACTACAATTTAACTCAAATCCGAGGCTTTTTTTGAGCGACTTCAATCAGATCTAAAGGTTTCAACAATGATTTTATTTCTTGTGCGTATGACCAAGTCTGTACAACCTCGACTTGGCTTCCACACATATCATATGACCTCGATTTCCATTGGTTTCTCTCCCTTTATTCATTTTGATTCCTCTACTGCTGTTTCCTTTTCTCAACATTGGCAACAAGGGTTTTGATGGGTTCCTAGATTGGCATACTTTAAGTACCTATCTAATAACTTTTTCCTTACCATTTTCCACTAATCATTTCCTTTTTGACACCTTCCTTATCCTGTTTTGTCACAATTTTCATCAAGGTATGAATCTTTCCCCTTTCCCCATATGCCATTTTTATGCTATTCTTACATATTTCTTAAGGAACTTTTTACTTTCGTGCACTAACATTGCTTTTTAGGAGCAGTTATAGTGGTTTCCTCACAATAGTTGAAGCTCCTTATAGCAAACACAACTCCTTACAGTGGTTGCGATTCTCCTCCATTGCTACGAATTTGAGCACAATACAACTGCTGCAACTCTAACTGCACTCTCCATTGTTTCAATTCCAAGTATGACATCGTTGCTACAACTCAGAGTACGATACCATTCCTACAACTCCAAGTACAAAGACCGCCAACAAAATAGTCAATAAAACAATTGACAATCAGGGAGGGCTCTTCACATAGGAAAGCGAGATGAGGCAAGTGGACAACCAAAAGAGAAATCGATTTTCCTACCAACTGTCGCTCAATTGATTTGAGTCAGCACATGCCCGATCTTTACTGAAATCTGGAAATATACATGTAAACGGATGAACAACCGATTATCATGGTTGCACGTTTGTCCCTTTGTGTTATTTTAGACAATAGTTGTACTTATAAGAACCCCAACTCCCTAGTTCCGAGGGGGGAATTATTCTTGTGATAACATTCAGTTGTTATTGTCAATTTCAGAACTCTGCAATATAATTTCCTTTTCTATTCATGTTTGTGTGATGGTGTGTTGAACGTTTGTGCTATTTTGATTTCGTAGATTAGTTCCTTGTCTAAGGGGGTAGGGTCCCCTCCTTATTTAGGTACTGCATGTATATTAAAATGTAGGATCTAACATTTCAATTCTGTTCATTTTATTCTGTAGTTGTTTTGTTTTCTTAATTTGCTACAATTCCATATTCGTAGAACAATTCATTACAATTGAAATGTGGTTAATGTTTCATTTCCTTATAACATGGGTTTTGCAATCTTAAGCTGCAACTTGGTGTTGATTCAATCCTTGTAAGTTTGCAATCACATGTGCTACTACAAGTCTGATTGTTCACATCGATTTAGCCTTTGTGTTGTATCTTTGTGGCTACAACTTCTGTTGCTGCAACTTGCATTGTTACAACCTTTTGTGTTATATCTTTGTTACTGCAATTCACGTTGTTGCAACTCGCATCGCTGTAACTTTTGTGTTTCAAATCACGTTGTTGCAACTCACATCATTGTAACTTTTTTGTTGCAACTTCGTTGCTACAACTCCGCTCACAACTTTACTTTATTTTTCTTTCATTCAAAGTTATGGTAGATTTATTCTTCAATAGTTTGGGATTGATATTCTTTTGATTTGTAACATTAGAAGTACTACAACCCTTTAGTAATTACACCATTGCAACTTGCATATACAGTGCACAATAGATAACAAAAACAACATTTCAAAGATAATTTTAAATAAACAAGTGTGTATCTATTTCAAAGCAATATATATGGTGTAAAAGAAACATTTTAATTATAATATAATATACTAAAAACTAACATTTCAAATATATTTTTGAATAAACAAGTGCGTAAATTTAAAGTGAAAAAAAAACAACATTTATTTCAATATGGACTTGTTACAATGAATAAACTTCAACATAAGGAGGGGCTTTCTTTTCCTTTGACAAGTATTATCATTGTTATTTTCTCCAAGTTGTATTGCTCGTTTTATTGACTCCATAAACCCTAAAGGCACTAGTTTTCTTGCTTCTCTCTTGTTGAAGGAGTGATCAAACAATTCTACTCTTTTCTTTCAAGCATACACTAACTAATCCTAACACTAATTTAGCTTAGATCACTAACTTTATTGTTGCTTTTATAAATGTTTGCTACAACCATTTAATAGGAGTAAATTTTATGCATAATTGACATTAATTGCTAGCTAATCCATTCAAAAATTGCTTGTGACAAGTTATTATCATCCTACATAATTAATGCTATCTTTTCATTGTCTTCTTAAGCATTTATGAGGCACATTTCTTTCAATTGTTACAAAATACTCTATGTTGTTTTAAAGTTTTATTTTACTGCAATTTCATATTAGCTAGCATAATTGCATTGTCTATTATCTTTGGAGGCTTTACTATCATTTTTGTACATGAAATTACCATATATATGCTCTGTTGTTCTTGTTCCGGGAAGGTACACAAATTACACTTCTTTGCCTCAATTTATCAGACGTAGACTTTTTTGACTTTGGTGGCCAGTGAGAGGGTGGTATTTATTAACACAACCTTAGACTACCTAGCCCTTTAGGCCACCAAGGATGCCTCCCTTGGGTTGGATTTCCATCCATCCCTAAAAGTGGGGATTTCCTATTGAGGTGACAATGATAGGATATCCTATTTGTTACGCCAATCTACTTTACCTGTCTTTGGATTTGGACAAGTATATATTGTGCCATCCCTGCACTACTTTCTCCTACGGGAGATGATTCTAATTTCATAGCAATTTCTAGATCTTTTTCCTGCGCAACAATCTTTTGTTGCATCAAAGGGTAGCATATGTGCAACAAAAAACTTGCGATAAACACAACGCCAATAAAGGCATCATAGGGGAACACAACTTCGATAACGAAGCGATCCAAAAAGTGTTACACATAGTATTATGGTGGTCTTCAGTATTTAGAGATGCTAAGGAATATTGCAAATGCTGCAACATTTGCCAACGTATTGGAAAACATTTCCAACAAGATGGACCACCACTATTCTTGATCACAATGATAGAATCGTTTGATAGATGGGATATTGAATTCATGGGACCAATCATCTCCCATGTGCCCCATACAGGTGCGTGCTACATTATTACTACCACAAATTATTTGACACATTGGTCATAAGTTGCAACGGTAAAATATTGTATTGTAGAAAAGACCACATATTTCATATTTGAGGTCATCATCACAATCTTTGGCTACACAAAAGTGTTAATGAACAGTTAAGGCATGAAATTCTTGAATGACACTCTCTATGTACTCACTGAAGAATTTATGATCCATCACAAAAAGAGTACCCTACATCACCCACAAGCCAAAAATATAGTTGAAGCATTCAATAATATACCAGAGCATACACTAACTAAGGTTTGTAATGTGCAACACGATGACTAGGATTGGTGGATTCCAACAATACTCTAGGTGTATAGAACAACCTATAGGTGTATAGAGCAAGAAACTACATCCATTTAACAGTAGTAAATTTTATGCATAATTGACATTAATTGCTAGCTAATCCATTCAAAAATTGATTATGACAAGTTCTTAACATAATTCTACATAATTAATGATATCTTTTCATTGTCTTCTCAAGCATTTCCGAGGCACATTTCTTTCAGTTGTTACAAAATAATCTATGTTGTTTTAAAATTTTATTTTGCTGCAATTTCATATCAGGTAGCATAATTGCATTGTTTATTGTCTTTGGAGGCTTTACTATCATTTTTGTACATGAAATTTCCGTATATATTCTCTGTTGTTCTTGTTTCGGGAAGGTAAACAAATTAGACTTCTTTGCCTCAATTTATTAGACATAGACTTTGTTGACTTCGGTGGCCAGTGAGAGGTTGGTATTTCTTAACACAACCTTAGACTACCCAACCCTTTAGGCCACCGGGGATGCCTCTCTTGGGTTGGATTTCCATCCATCCCTAAAAGTGGGGATTTCCTATTGAGGTGACAATGATAGGATATCATGTTTGTTACACCAATCTACTTTACTTGTCTTGGGATTTGGACAAGTATATATTGCACGATAACAGACTCCTCTGGGAGTATTATACTGCAGACATCCTCCCTTTGATTCTTCACCTTGGACTATATAAGCATCTGCAACACAATCTCTCATCAGGTCAAATGCACAACAATCCTTCTCGTCATGTCCTACTGACTTACAAAAGTTGAAAAACAAATTCCTCACAATACTCTGGTATTTATGCATCAATGGACAATTATGAGGGTGGTGACCCATTGTTTTACAAATCTCACACCATGGCCCTAGTGGATTCAATGCTCTTGTATTCAAATAATTTTGCAAGGCTAAACATTCTTTCTTATGATGACCCTTGGTTATACAATTAGTGCACCATACATTCTCGCGCTTTATTTTCCATTAGAAATTTATTGTATCTAGATCGTCAACGCATCTAACTATGACTGGACTTGAGCCGTCCCTACACTACTTTCTCCTATGGGATATGATTCTAATTTCATAGCAATTTCTAGATCTTTTTCCTGGGTAACAATCTTTTGTTGCATCAAAGGGAAGCGTATGTGTAGCAAAAAACTTGCAATAAACAAAATGCCAATAAAGGCATTGTAGGGGAACACAACTTCGATAAAGAAATGATGCAAAAAGTGTTATTTTAGACATTAGTTGTGATTATAAGAACCCCAACTCCCTACAATTGAGGGGGGAATTATTCTTGTGATAGCATTCGGTTGTTATTGTCAATTTCAGAACTCTGCAATATAATTTCCTTTTCTATTCATGTTTGTGTGATGGTGTGTTGAACATTTGTGCTATTTTGATTTCATAGATCAGTTCCTTGTCTAAGGGGGTAGGGCCCCCTCCTTATCTAGTTACTGCATGTATATTAAAAAGTAGGATCTAACATTTCAATTATGTTCATTTTATTCTGTAGTTGTTTTGTTTTATTAATTTGCTACAATTCCATATTCGTAGAACAATTCATTACAATTCAAATGTGGTTAATGTTCCGTTTCCTTATAAAATGGGTTTTGCAATGTTAAGCTACAACTTGGTGTTGATTCAATCCTTATAAGTTTGCAATCACATGCGCTACTACAAGTCTTGTTGTTCACATCGATGTAGCCTTTATGTTGTAGTTTTGTGGCTACAACTCCTGTTTCCGCAACTTGCATTGTTACAACCTTTTGTGTTATAGATTTATTGTTGCAATTCACGTTGTTGCAAATCGCATCGCTGTAACTTTTTTACTGAAAATCACGTTGTTGCAACTCACATCGTTGTAACTTTTGTGCTGCAAATTCGTTGCTACAACTCTGCTCACAACTTTACTTTATTTTGATTTCATTAAGAGTTATGGTAGATTTATTCTTCAATAGTTTGGGATTGATATTCTTTTGATTTCATGATCGTCATTGTATGTATGAGCATAAAATCATTATAACAATTCCATATCATCATTATAATACTTGAACAAGTCACCATTAGTATAACTTTACTTTCCTCAAGTGTGATTTACTTTTTGCAAGTGTGATTTACTTTCTCTAAGTGTGATTTATTTTCTACAAGTTTGATTTATTTTCCGCAAGTGTTTCTTTCTCTCTCTAGCCTTTCTACTTGTTAAAATTGTCAAGTATATCTTGTCTAGGATAGGCTACCAGAGCCCTAAAGTGATAACACTTTAGTAGTTTCATCGTAGTTGTTTGTTGCATAATATACTTTCAATAGTCCAAGGAGGAAAGATTCTCTAGGGCCTAAAAGTGCTTACTCTATAGTGAATTTATCTTCAAGACTTGGATGTTATAGACCTTGAAGTTCCAACACCTTTATCATTCATTTATTTTCCTTTGAAAAGTATTATCATTGTTATTTTATCCAATGCTACTGTTATTGACTCCATAAACCCTAAAGGCACTAGTTTTCTTGCTTCTCTCTTGTTGAAGGAGTGATCAAACAATTCTACTCTTTTCTTTCAAGCATACACTAACTAATCCTAACAATAATTTAGCTTAGATCACTAATTTTATTGCTGCTTTTATAAATGTTTGCTACAACCATTTAATAGTAGTAAATTTTATGCATAATTGGCATTAATTGCTAGCTAATCCATTCACAAATTGCGTGTGACAAGTTATTATCATCCTACATAATGAATGCTATCTTTTCATTATATTCTCAATAATTTCCGAGGCTAGCATAATTTCATTGTCTATTGTCTTTGGAGGCTTTACTATCATTTTTGTACATGAAATTTCCGTATATATGCTTTGTTGTTCTTGTTCCGAGAAGGTACACAAATTACACTTCTTTGCCTCAATTTCTTAGAGGTAGACTTTGTTGACTTTGGTGGCCTGTGAAAGGGTGGTATTTCTTAACACAAAGTTAGACTACCCAACCATTTAGGCCATCGGGGACGCCTCCCTTGGGTTGGATTTCCATTCATCCCTAAAAATGGGGATTTCCTATTGAGGTGACAATGATAGGATATCTTGTTTGTTACGCCAATCTACTTTACTTGTCTTGGGACTTGGACAAGTATATATTGTGTGATAACAAACTCCTCTCAGATTATTATACTGCAAACCTCCTCCCTCTGATTCTTCTCCTTGGACTCTATAAGCATCTGCAATGCATTCTCTCATTAAGTCAAATGCACGACAATCCTTCTCGTCATGTCTTACTAACATGCAAAAGTTGAAAAACAAATTTCTCACAATACTTTGGTATTTCTGCATCAATGGACAGTTATGAGGGTGGTGACCCATTGTCTTACAAATCTCACAGCATGGCCCTAGTGGATTCGGTGCTCCTGTATTCAAATACTATTGCAAGGCTAGACATTCTTTCTTATGATGACCCTTGGTTATACAATTAGTGCACCATACATTCTCATGCGTTCTTTTCCAGTAGAAATCTATTGTATTTGGATCGTCAACACATCTAACTGCGACTCAACTTGATCCATCCCTGCACTACTTTCTCATACGGGAGATGATTCTAATTTCATAGCAATTTCCAAATCTTTTTCCTGCTCAATAATCTTTTGTTGCATCAAAGGGAAACGTATGTGCAACAAAAAACTTGCGATAAACACAACACCAATAAAGGAATCATAGGGGAACACAAATTCAATAAATAAACGATGCAAAAAGTGTTACACATAGTATTATGGTGGTTTTCAGTATTTAGAGATGCTAAGGAATATTGCAAATGATGCAACATTTGCCAACGTATTGGAAAACCTTGCCGACAAGAGGAACCACCACTATTCTTGATCACCGTGCTATAATCATTCAATAGATGGGATATTGAATTCATGGGACCAATCAACCCCCCTGTGCACCATACGAGTGCATGCTACATTATCACTACCACAAATTATTTGACACATTGGTAAGAAGTTTCACCGGTACAATATTGTATTGTAGAAAAGACCACATATTTCATATTTGAGATCATCATCACAAGCTTTGGCTACACAAAAGTGTTAATGAGCAATTAAGGCATGTAATTCTTGAATGACACTCTCTGCGTACTAACTGAAGAATTTATGATCCATCACCAAAAGAGTACCCTACATCACCCACAAGCCAACAATATAGTTGAACCATTCAATAATATACTAAATCATGCACTAAATAAGGTTTGTAATGTGCAACACGATGACTGGGATTGGTGGATTCCAACAATACTCTAGGTGTTTAGAACAACCTGTAAATTGTTAACTAATGATACACCCTTTAGGTTAGTGTATGGAAAGGAGGTCGTAATCCCCTTTGAGTTTTTCATCCCAAGTTTGTGCATTGTCATCGCCACATAGATGTATGATGATCAATCCCTTAATATCTTAGAGTTGAAAAACTTATTAACGCTATGGACAATATGAACCATTAAAGATACGAATAAAGTTACATACATTTTTTTTATGTAATTACATAACAAATTGTAATCATTATATATGTCTTTCAAAACAATATATACATAAAGCATAAAAACATAATAAAAACAAACAAGTGTGTATCTATTTCAAAGGCAATATATATGTTGTAAAAGCAACACTTGAAGTATAATATAATATACTAAACACTAACATTTCAAATATATTTTTGAATAAACAAGTGCTTAAACAAACCAACATATATTTCAATATGAAGGACTTGTTACAATGAATAAACTTCAACATTAGAATGAATGGAGGTGTTCCTCAACATAAGGAGGAGATTTAAGAGAATGTTAAAACATTGTGCCATGGAGGCCTCGAAAATAAATTGATAATGGCACCAGTGACTATTCTAACATATTAGTCCTTTAATTCCTTCATTTGTAAGTGTTGGAATTGCACTATGAAAAGTCACTTTGACTTACTGGTCCTTGTAATTCCTTCATTTGTAAGTGTTGGAATTACACTATGAAAAATGTTGAAGTTGTGTTATCATTGCAGTTATATCGTCCTACGATTTTCTCGCTACACTTATATCGTCCTGCGAAAACACCTCCCGGTTATGAGAATGTCGGTGTGGGTCTTTTAAAGGATTCATCATTAATGGATACATTTCCCATTCCGCCACCTGATATTCCTCCTCCTTTTGTCGCTTCTATTAACATGATATCAACCACTGCTAGTGCAACCCCTTGTTGGGTATGTGTTATATTATTTGCATGAGTAGTAGCATCCCCTTGTTGGGTATGTGTTATATTTTTCCTTGGGAAATGTGTCACATATTTAGGTGGTTTTTCGGCAGATGGTTTCTTTGCCGATGGTTTTCTATTTCTGGTTAAGGAATTAGGGTTGTTGACTAATCCAAGTCATTGGGTTAGGGTTTTGGATGCCACTGGATCTTATATGTATATTGTATTGTAAACAATGTATCACAATGATAATATAGAATATGCTGGTTTTCCCGGTTTGGGTTTCCAGGGGAAAAATCTCTGTGTAATGTTTGTATTTGCCATTATATCATTTCTGTTATTTTACTGAAAATTTGTTTGCAGTAAAGATTGTACAAGGTTAAAATATACACCCCTAAGTATTATGACCCTTGGATAGTACCTAGATTTGATGATTGTCTTCGCTAAGGCGACCAAATGCCTTTGAGTTCGGTAGAATTGGCTTATCAAACTATTCAATCGACAACTCCTTCTCCTCACTCTCTCTTATATAGTCTCCAGATCTGTTTCATGTAGTGTTTCACACTGATGAAATAATCATGAAAATCATGTCTATGGAAGATACCCCATGGGACAATGGGCATCATCATTCTATTCTTTTCCTGGAACCTGAGACCATAAAGAGTTATCAATGAATTTCCAATCTGTCTACTGTTGCTACTATTTCTTCTGTTCCGCAACAGATGATGTTTTGTATGAAGGGAAATTGGGTAACATTTCACTTACCATCCCTCTTGATATTTCGATTAAACCCAGAGTTGTGGAAAATATTCACATCGGTGCTTCATGTTCTACTGATGAGGTCCGTATTTACAAATCTCTTTTCCAAGAATTCCGTGACGTTTTTGCCTGGAGTTACGAAGAAATGCCTGGAATTGATCCAAATATTGTTGTACATGAGATTAAGAATTACCTGGATGCTAAACCCATTCGACAGAGACTTCTCCCAATACATCCACGCAAAGCTACTGCTATTAAGCTCGAAGTTGAAAAAATTCTTAAGGTCGGTTTTGTCTATCCAGTGGATTTGATTGATTGGGTATCCAATCTTGTTCCAGTTACAAAGAAACAAGGCACGGTATGTGTTTGTGTATATTATAGGGATATCAACAAAGATCATCCCAAAGACAATTATCCAACCCCTTTCATTGACCAAATTGTTGATGACTGTGCTGGGAGTGAAATCTTCTCCTTGATGGACAGTTTCTCTGACTATAATCAAATCAATATTTTACCTGCGGATCAACATAAGACTACTTTATTTTCCCTTGGGGAACCTTAGCATACCTAAAACTACCTTTTGGTCTAAAAAATGATGGTGTGACTTTTCAACACGCCGTGTATTACGCTTTTCATGATATTAAGCACATTGTACAACCTTACCTAGACGATTTACCGACACATTCTATGCATCGTCAAGATCACCCGACACATTTACGGGCCATTTTCCTACGTTGTCGTTACTATCACATACGATTGAATCCACATAAATGTATTTTTTGTGTGGAGTTGAGATGACTTCTTGGTTTTATCGTGTCTACATGTGGGATTAGAGTGGATCATATGAAGGTTGAAGCTATCCTCAATTTTCCTCCTCCTTCTATGCTACACCAACTCCAAAGTTTGCAAGGGAAGGAAATTTGTTTACGTCGATTCATCCCCAATTATGGTGAACTAACGAAATTTTTTACTCGACTTCTTAAAAAGGGTTACGATTTTGTATGGGACGACATTGCCAACAAAGCCTTTAAAGATTTGAAACTCACCTTGACCTGTACACCACTTTTATTTCCACCCAATTATAGTCAAGATTATTTCATGTACTTAGCTGCTTTAGACTCTACCATTGCTATGGTTCTAGTCCAAAAGGATGATTCACATGATGAACATATTATATACTATTTGAGTCGGAGTCTCACGACCACCGAAACCAAATATTTACATGTGGAGAAACTGGCCTTGGAAGCTGTTCAAGTTGTTCAACGTTTTCATCACTACATCTTATTACGCAAAACCACAGTCATTTCCGATTGCAACCCCATGCAACACATCCTTACTCGACAATTGCTGGGGGGAAAATGCTCTAAATGGCTAGTTATTCTCCAAGAGTTTGATTTGGAGTTTGAGTGCACCAATTCAAAGAAGTCTTTGGTTTTTTCCAAGTTGATATGTGACCTTCCCTCTATTGAGACATAAACTGTGGCAGAAGATTCCTTTCCTGATGAGTCTCTCTTTCTGATCAGTTCTAACGACATATGGTATGGAGACATTATCATTTATCTCCAAACCCAAAATTTCTTGTCTGATCTTTCTAGTGTAGATCGTCATCGTATCCAATATCAATCTCATCAATACATTATCCTTGGTGATACCATTTACCGTCGTGGTATTGATTCCATCTTTCGACGATGTCTCACCTATGATGAAGCTGAGAAATCTTTAAATGATTTTCACTATGGAGCATGTGGCGGTCATATGTATGGGTATGACACTGCCCAAAAGATATTACAATATGGTTACTTTTTGCCTTCATTGTTCAAGGATTGCATTACTACTGTCCAAAAATGCCATGCTTGTCAAACCTACAACAATAAGATCCGATCCCATCCTCCTCCTCTTCACCCTATAGTTTTCGTTGGTCCATTTGCTAAATGGGGCATTGAATTCATGACATGTAACCCTCATTCGGTCGAGGGGCATGGATACATCATTGTAGCCATGGATTATTTAACTAAGTGGGCCAAGGCGATGCCTACATTTGATAATACCGGGAAAACTGCACCGTTTTTCATATTCAATCATATCGTTACTAGGTTTGGTGTCCCTCAAGCCATCGTCACTGACCATGGTAGTCATTTTTGCAATTTCATGATGTCTGAACTTACTGAGAAGTTGGGTCTTCGACATGAAAACTCAACCCCTTACTATCTGTAGGCCAATGGTTAGGTTGAACAAATCAACAAAGTTCTCACTACTATGCTTCGACGGATGGTAGGAATTCACAAGTCAAGCTTGAACATGATGATCTTCTCGGAATTATGGGCCTATCAGACATCCGTTAAGTCTGTTGGTTCACACCTTTCCAATTAGTATATGGTATCAAAGCGATTCTACCGATTGAATGTGAAAACCCATATTTGAAACTAGTTGTCGAACTTATCCCTAACACCTCAGCTGAAGAGGAACATCTGTTGTATTTGATGCAATTAGACGAGACTCACTGTGATGCTTCCTTAGTCATTGCAACTTAGAATAAGCGTGTCAAAGCTCAATATGACAAGCATGTCAAACCACTTGTGTTTTTTGAGGGTGATTTGGTTCTCCTTTACAAACAAGATCGTGGCTTGTTAGGGGCTGATAAATTTGGGCCTATGTGGCGTGGCCCTTATATTGTGAAATGAGTGTTAGAGAAAGGGGCTTATGAGCTAGTAGATTATGATGGAATTCCTTTGGGTGAACCCATAAATGGGCTTTAGTTGAAGAAATACTATGATTAAACTATTTTTTCATGAGTGTTGTGTATTTTTAGTGTATCATACTCTTGTGTGATTTTTCCTTTTTTTGGTTCCGCCTTTCAGCTGCTTACCTTGCATTGTTCTTGGTTTCTAGATGTAGGTGTCTTAATTACCCTATATCGGATTTTCTGATGGTGATAGTCATAGTACTCAAAACCTAGCGTCAGCTGCACGGGCAATCTATGCACCTACAGATGAATTGATCAGTCTACATGGTGTTTTCCTTGGTCGTGCAACTAATAATATCATGGAATAAAATGCAGTTATCGAGTTTCTAACTAACACCATTTCATTTGGCATCTGTCATCGTATTGTATGAATTGATTCACAGTTAGTAGTACTGTAGTTGAGTAACATTTATTCCATCCGAAGTCCTACTTTGTTACAAGTATATTTACAAATTCGCCTCTTGGAAAGACATTTTGATTACATTGAGTATCAACATATTCCTATATTTCTAAATACATTGATAGATGCATTGGCTAATTATGTGTTAGATAGACATTTGAGACATTTATAAACACAATCACACTTTTTACAAAAACAAGTAAGCCAGTAGGAACTTTATATTAATACGACAAAAAGTTACAAAAGTGTTTGTCCAAGGATCAAAAATCAAAATAGTGAATCTCATGGTTTCATGTACAAAAAGCATCAAGGATGCTGCTCATTGTAACAAACAACTGTCCATTCTACTATACATATAAATCGACTAATAGATGCAGATACGCCAATCATATGGCATTGATAGTGTCGAGGAAGTTCATCTACCATGGCATTAGGGATGCTCACAGTTAACCCCTATAGGTTTTGCTCAATCACCTCCAGATTTGCAGCAGCCACTCGTGCCATGACACCTCTCTCTCCTTGCCTCTGAATGGGAGAAGATCCTAGAGGATGATAGGGCGCCACATCTGCATTATTGAGAGCACTTGATTTGTCTTGGATAAATAAACACAAAAAATATTTTATATAATTAAAATATCAAAAACATCATATAACAAAACTTTCCTTCTTACCTATGTCCCCCCACTTAGATCCCTCGGGAAGACCTAAGTTAGGATCCCCACGAAAATCCGTCCCGATGTATGCATAGTCCTCCACCATGATTAGTCGATTCCTCAATCATTGGAAGAAAACATTGTCATACTTGACGATATGAACACCACCATGATGAGTCATTAGGTCCACCCACATCTTCATCCGTGGATCCTGTGGAGAGGGTATGCCCCACTCCACCTGTAGACGTAGGACATGAAACCTCTCCAAGAAGAAGGATACCAAAAGAGACCCGTAACCAAACTGTTTCAACCAACCATTTCCACACTTTGTTAGTTGCTTTTTCATGCTCTTCAGGACACCCTCACACCAGTTGAAGATCCTAGGTTCCATGCACTCTATCATGTACTGAAAATGGATTTACAAATCCATGTGGGGAGCAACACTCCCTTCCGTCCGGGTAATTGTGTAAAGGATGGATTGCAATGGTAAATCTTGAACATCTCTGATGGCCACCTTGCCACTGTTTTTTTTCCATACCTAGCACGCAATGGTGAGCAACATAGTAATCCATGGGTTCTCCCCCACCCCTTTTGCCTGTGAGTGATACCCGAGAACCGCAGTGAGACAACCCTGTCAGAAAGTATATATCCTCTATATCCAATGTGAGTGTATGTACACCCACACAAAAGGCTTGTTTTTTCACATCCCACATGTGAACCAGATACTCTAGCAACCTCAGTTGGTATCTCATGCCCTGAATTTTGAAAAAAATGAGTAATCCACATTGCCTAAGTGCCATAACTGTGCCCGAGTCATTGCCGACAAAACAATCTTCTTCCTCATGCTCTTGTTCATGCCACTCGAACATTTTGACCAAGGAAATCCTACCAAGGAACATCAAAAGAAAATTAGAATCATAAAAAATCCATTCTTGGAAGTTTTTCTAGTTATTTTTATCTTTTCAAAAGTTAATTTGCGGTCGTCGCAGGGTTATACTTTCATGCAGAGAGACGTCATCACACCCTATCTTTGAGCCACCTGTGGCAATTCCAGATCGTCATAGTTCATGATATTGTGGTCCTGCCATGATATGAAAGTGAAGGTACCCCCCCAAAATCGACCCAAACTCAACAAAAACCAATAAAAACAAAATTTGAAACCATGAAAAGATAAAGAAGCAGAAGATTACCTTTTTGATGAATACTGTTCTCAAAATTATCTACCAGGCACTCCAAAATCGACAGTTGAAATTTGGGAGAAAAGAGGGTTTTGGGGCACTATTTGGGTAAATTTGCAAATGAAATGGTAAAAGGGTTGTTTTGGCCTATTTTATTGTTTTTTACCATATTTTATTGCAAAATTAAATTATTTTTTATATTTTACCCATGCCCTAAATACTAACCAACTTTGCAAAGTGTTTCCTATTGCAGATTAAAAGATCTAAGGATGAGACATTTGACATGGGTCCACTATTTTTTATTGTTTTTGTGTGTTTTTCTTATGAACAAATGCTTTTAGGGTTTTTAAGGAAAAACTCTGAGCATAGTCTTAATATTTTCTCACACTCGTGAAAACATGAGAATACAATCAAGTAATCTTTTTCATTTTTTCGAACTTGCATTGGTAATACAAAAAATGAAACTTATGGAGTATCCTTTATGTTCTTTTCTATCTCCCCAAACACGAAAAGATAGTTGAGCGACCTTGTTCTTTTCATGCTCATAAAGGTATTTGAAGGAAACATTTTATGAGTGGTATATTATCTCTTTTTCGGTCTCATCAAACTAACTTACGAAAAAATACCTTATGGAGTTCTCTTTAAGTGTTTTTTAGAATTGCTAAAAATGAAAACCCCCTGAGTTTTCTTTCTTTGGACTCATTAAACAAGCATCGAAGGACCCATATGGGATCAAACCACTCCTTCTTAGGGTTCATTAAACATACTCCGAGGGACTTGTTAGAAGGATGAGATTACATTTACAAGCATATGTTATTCTCCTCAATCTTGTGTAAAAATAAAGAGGTACTCGCTAGAAATGGTGTGGCAAAATTGGGAAAGAAATGTGTCTCTATATTTGAGTTAGTGGTAGTAATAGTCGCTCTTGAACATGACACTTCCCTTCATCATTGTATCCAAGTTGGGAAATCCATTTGTCTCTCGTTTGACCATCCAAAAGTTCATATCTTGGGTCCTCCTTGAGTCCATGCTGCTAAGACAACTGTTGTGTCATTCATATCTTTAAGAGAAGTCCAAACTAAACAAGCCTTCTATCGAATTAGCCATCTGTAGTTATAAATTTTCTACCATGTCAGGCTTCCCTGAGTCAGTGAATCACTTCATACTCTGATCTACTTCAAATATGTTACTTATTTTGTGTCATTGATGGGGGAATACATCAAGGCCTTCCTATGATGAGTCTTTTCCTATCGACTTCAACTCATTATTCGGGAACAAGACTTAGAAATCATTTAGTACCTTAGAGCCTACATGCCTCAATGAAAAGATTCTTCGCTTTCAACAGTGGGTTCAAATCATTGGCCTCTGATTGGAGTATTCCATCGAGTGTTCAACTTCAACTCATTATCCAGGAACAAGACTTAGAAATCATTTAGTACCTTAGAGCCAACATGCCTCAATGGCAAGCTTCTTCACTTTCAAAAATGGGTTCACATCATTGGCCTCTAATTGGAATATTCCATCGAGTGTTCGACTTAAACTCATTCATTCAAATTCATTGGATTGTACCAGAGTACCTTGGGAATCATTGACATCAATGGTGATTTCCCTCACACTTGTTAATGGTTTTCATCAATGACTGGTAATCAAGTGGTTTATACCATGTTCGACTTCGACACCTGTAATCACATGGCTAGATTCGTACTTAAAGATGATGGAAATGAAGACACTTGATATCATCATATCGGTCTAGGTTGCGACGGGGTATTCATAAGTTTGTACTGACACATAGATCCACTGTGTATGTCTCGTGGCTATGTCCAAATTCGAATTCTTTTAGAGCATAGATCCACAGTGTATTTCTGGTGGCTATGCTGAATCATGATGACATGGATCCACAATGTATGTTTAGTGGCCATGACTCACTTGACGTTTATGATTAGATTCACTTGTAGTCCGAGTATGGGAATGCCTACCTCAGAAGATGGTATATTATTTTGCATATGCTTGATTATTTGCAGGTTCCTGATCGATGCGCTCCTTGTTTTCGACAAACACATTCTACAAAGTATTTCAGTTGTCATAGGTTCCAGTTTCATACTTTGGGGGGAATTCTGTTACACATTATTTTGGTCACCCCCATGATCAACTGACGCCATGTGCTTAACTCATTTCCATGTTCCCTGAAAATATTAAAATAGACTTTCTCCATGAGAAAAGTGGTTTTCTTTTCCTCTCTCAAAAACTATTACAAGGAAGGTCATTGCACCCTTCTCTATGCATGGGGTGCGATGATGCCTGATCGTCGCACTCTGCACCAAAGCTAGACTGCGACATCGTCGCAGGCTTCTTATGCATATGGTGTGACGATGATTAAGAAAAGTAGAATTCAAAATTCATGAATGTTCTAGAAGGGAATCTTCTAGAGGATGAGGTGGCCTCTGATCAGTTTGGATCTTACTCGCTTCTCTGATTTAGTGGGATCATCCTAATATCCTCATCCATCCCTCCTTCACTCTATATAAAGAGGGATCTCTTATGGAAAAGGCTAAGGTTTGCAAGGGCTTGCATAGGCATGAAGAGTTCTACTACAAATTATACTTGAGATAGCTTTTCTTTAGCTCTTTAAGTCAGATTGTGGATATTCTTCATTAAAGGCATTAGAGAAAAGGTGTGTGTGTTGGAGCAAAGAGCCATTGCAAGGGACCTTGCAACATCAATGAATGGGCAACATATTGACGAAGGAAGAAATTGGAAGATGGAATCAAAACAAGAATAATTCCATCTTATTTGATGGAGCTTCAAAAGGTTATCCAAAGGTGGTAGGTGTGGGGAATATAATCCTTGATCTCAGAGGAAAACAAGAAATCACTTTCACCTAGGGGTTAGGAGAGATAAAAAACGATCAAACTGAGACACTAACATTACTTCAAGGGCTAATAGTTCTAAAGTAGAAAAGAGTTCATCAATTCTTGGTAATTGGATATTCTATGGTGATCATATGTTATATGCACTTCAAAACAATCCCTCAATAGCCTTCCCTAAGTTGACTAGTCACCAAAGCACAAAGGTTGGAAAATAATTTTGTATGATGTGAATTCTACCATGTTTTGGGACATCAAAATTATTCAACTAATAAGCATGCAAACAAAGGGGTTGGATTTCCTCTGAGATCTCTTAGAATAAATGGGGGGAGCCTTGCTTTCATAATCTCCGATGAAATATGTGATACTCATTAAGATAATGATGACAAATGTTATAAACCATGTGAGGATGGGATGACCACTCATGTGTGGTATTAATACCCAATTAGTCTAGAGATTGTTTGTAGCTACATACATTCCTTCCTACCTGGCTTCACAAAGTCTGAGTCTTGAATCCATTTGGAGGTCATACGAAAGGTCCCATTCTAGTGTTTTGGATGACAAGTCGACACTTTGGAAGCTAGGCATGTATACAAGAAAGCAATGTTGGAGTATTAGCCTTGGTGTGATTGTTTTAGACATGACAAATTGCAAACAAGGCAACCATGAAGAAATGACAAACCCCCATTGCTAAGTGTGAGAGGCACATTGAAGAGGCCCATGATTTATTTTCCTTGTATAGCAGAAAGTGGGAAGGTTGGAGGAAATATTGGGAGAGGAGGAATGCATTAGAATCCTAGGCAATGCAAAGGAAAATAATTGTCATCAATCTTTAGATAGTGTCAATGAAAAATGAATAGAATCCATTTGAAATTAGCTTAGGAGACAACACTCAAAATATTGAAGAGATAACAGACAAAATGGACATGTTGTGTTAGAATGTGTTAACGATTGCCCAATGGTCTTAAATTACATGGCTATGACATTTTGTAAAGTTATTCTTCAATAACTCTCTATATTGTAAAAATGGTCTATCCCACATGCATCATGGGAATTGTTCTCCTTTCACTCTCTCATATATAATAGAGGTGAAGAAGGCCCTTTAGGAGTGTGAGAGACTTGTGAGTGGTTTATGGTATTGATATTTATCCTGGACCATATGGGTCTTTAGGCCATATCATCCATATGATTAAGTGTTCTTTTACATTGTAAGATTGCAGAGTTTGCTTGAAGAATAGAAGAATAAATTTTGTGGATGTTTTTCCACATTGTGGTTTTACCACATAAACACTTGTCTCTTGTCTCTCTCCTTTCTTGCATTCTTTGGTTTATTGTTTATTGATGCTTTGCATAGGATTTTAGATCGGTTGGGTTTCTTTAAATTTTATTCCATATTTCTTGGATCTAACATGGTACCAGAGCTCTAACATGGTATTAGAGATGGTTCAATTTTTTTTTTTTTTTTTAATTTTCTGGGGATTCGGTTTTCATTGCTTAACCAACCAACCTCCTCCCTTTTCTCTCCATAGTTGTATGAACCATACAGATCAAACTTCTAGTAGTATGGTCTCATTTTTTTCTCTTTGCAGATCGGTTTTTTTTGCATTTTTCATAGATCTAATTGTTTGAGAAGCCAATCTACTATTTAAGGGACGCTTTCTTAGTGGGAGCACATTTTTCCTCTATATGACCATTGATTCACTTATCAAAGGGTTGTTTTTTGCTTCAATCTACAACACATGACCACATTCTTACTTGAGAAGGGTGATTTGTTTGTTGAAAGGGCTGATTTGTCTCTTGGGATGGCGGGTTTGTTGATTAAAGGGCATATTTAATTGTTGGGGTGGGGTGGGGGAATTTTATTGCTAGAGATTAGATCCGATGGTTTTATCAATAATTTAACCTAGATCCACGTTTTTAACTACAATTTAACTCAAATCTGAGGCTTTTTTTGAGAGTCTTCACTCAGATCTAAAGGTTTCAACAATGATTTTCTTTCCTGTGCGTATGACCAAGTCCATACAACCTTGAATTGGCTTACACACACAATCTTTTTTTGCATCAAAGGGCAGCGTATGTGCAAGAAAAAACTTGTGATAAACACAATGCCAATAAAGACATCGTAGGGGAACACAACTTCGATAAAGAAACAATGCAAAAAGTGTTACACATAGTGTTATGGTGGTCGTCAATATTTAGAGATGCTAAGGAATATTGCAAATGATGCAACATTTGCCAACGTATTGGAAAACCTTACCGACAAGATGAACCACCACTATTCTTGATCACAGTGCTAGAATCATTCGATAGACGGGATATTGAATTCATGGGACCAATCAGCCCCCCTTTGCACCATATGAGTGCGCGCTACATTATTACTACCACAAATTATTTGACACATTGGTCAGAAGTTGCATCGGTAAAATATTGTATTGTAGAAAAGACCACATGTTTCATATTTGAGATCATCATCAATCCCTTAATATTTTAGAGTTGAAAAACTTATTAACACTATGGACAATATGAACCATTAAAGATATCAATAAAGTTACATACATTTTTGATGAAATTACATAACAAATTGTAATCATTATATATGTCTTTCAAAACAATGTATTCATAAAGCATAAAAATATAATAAAAACAAACATGTATGTATCTATTTCAAAAGAAATATATATGGTGTAAAAGCAACACTTTAAGTATAATATAATATACTAAACACTAACATTTCAAATATTTTTGAATAAACAAGTGCTTAAACTTAAAGGGAAATATATTTTTGAATAAACAAGTGCTTAAAATTAAAGGGAAAAAAAACCCAACATATATTTCAATAGGAAGTACTTGTTACAATGAATAAACTTGAACATTAGAAGGGATGGAGGTGTTCCTCAACATAAGGAGGAGATTTCAGAGAATGTTAAAACATTGTGCTATTGAGGTCTCAAAAATAAATTGATAATGGCACCAATGACTATTCTAACCTATTGGTACTTTAATTCCTTCATTTGTAAGTGTTGGAATTACATTATGAAAAGTCTTGAAGTTGTATTATCATTTCAGTTACATCGTCTTGCAATTTTATGGCTATTGGTACCTCTACAAGATCTTCGCAAGCAGCTAGAGGACCTCCACCATGCTCCATGTCAATGCAGAAAGGCCTGGCAATATCCACTGCCACCTGATTACTGACCACATCCCATAGCCCATCTGTTGAAGGAAAATCTCCTTGCGGACATGTAGATCTCCTCTTGAGAGCTAGACTCTTAACTCTTAAGACAAAATATGCTTAACGTGGACACTAACTTCCTTTTAGATCTATACAAACTAATGCATGAGGAGGAAGGATAAAAGAAGTACCTTTTACTGGCGTTTGTCCCTGCACGCTCCGAGTTGAGCTTCGATCTTTTGCTCCTTGATGAGCCCTGTAGACAAACAATAGTGCGACCACTTCCTACTCTATTGATATTAACTTGAAAATAGATCTATCTATCAGAGATAAGTTCATGTAAGATTAAACACAAACTAGAAAGAAACATGCCAAGCATGTCATATTAATGAGGACAATGACAGAAGTAGCTTACAACCATAGATGTGAATGTGACAGCTTCGTCAAGTCCCCTTTGTCTAGCCCTTGCTCAAAATATCCACGATCCAGATGATAACAACTTTACTGATTACTTTCCTCCAGTTCACTGTGTGTTTCCTATGAGATCATAGGTTTCATGCTGGCAATTCTTCCCCTGTTCCAGCACCACTTATGAGATCATAAGTTTGGTGTGATTCTCCTTTTCCAGTCCTCTTTCACCATTAGAAAGATTTGCTTATATAGCCTTGGAGAGGCTTTAACCACTTGAGATATCCTTGGGGAAGTTGAGGATTTCCCTCCTTGAACCAAGGATCTTCTCCTAAGATCATGGCTGAACCAAGAATTCGAATGCAACAACCTTCCAAGATTGAAAGATCCTCCCCTTATTCTCCTGAACAGATCAACAACTACCCAGATTAGACAACGCTCCCTCAAAAGGGGCATCAGGGCGCTATAGCGCTCCCTAGTAGGCTCAAGGGGGGCGCCAACGCTCCAAAGATCTGTAGCACTCCTTCAGAGGGGTAGTTTGGTGTTATAACGTTCCCTAGCACCTTGTAGGGGAGCGCCAATTCTCCTAAGGGTGATATAGGGGAGTGATCTCCTCTAAAACCTTAGTTTGAAATCTCCTTTTAGGTGGAAAGAGATACCTGACTTCAGTTAACCATCCCTCTTCCTCCTGATTAAGTGTTTGAGGCATTTTAAGTGTCTCCTTAGTGTCATCATAATGGAAGTATGCTTTGCTTGATACTTGTGATACTTGTGAGCAACATGCGACACTTGTGACACTTGCCAAAGCAAGTAATGTTGATGTGTAACAGATTTCCCCCCAAAGTATGAAGTTAGAAGATGAGAACTGATAACTGAAATGATTTGTAGACTTTCAAGCAAGGGTATAAACGTAGAGAACCTGAAAAAAGATGCACACAAACATCCAACAAATATCATGACATGTTTCAAACCCAAGGCAGGCATACCTATGCTTAGGTGATCAAGACTTGCAAGATATGGCCACCATAAAATACACTGCGGATCCATAATTGTATTGATAAAAAGGTATAGCCACCGAGGATACAATGTGGATCTATACTCTGGTGACCTGAACTGATCGTAGCCATGAAGAATACACAGTGGATCTACGAGATGACAAGACATAGCCACGACCAATACAAAGTGGATCTATGTAACAGTATATGTGTCATTGTTCAAAAGAAACTCCATCACAACCTGGGAAAAATACATATCATAGTGATCACTCAACCTAGGGTCTTCTTACTAATCCCGATGTAGTACGAATCTAACCATGTGAATAGATGTCCTGATGTCGAACATGGCAGAAACCACTTGATTACCGGTCAATGATGTAAACCGTTAACAAGCGTGAGGGAGATCACCATTAATGTTAATGAT
The DNA here is from genome assembly GCA_009831015.1 of Picea engelmannii. Classification (NCBI taxonomy): domain Eukaryota; kingdom Viridiplantae; phylum Streptophyta; class Pinopsida; order Pinales; family Pinaceae; genus Picea; species Picea engelmannii. Next base: position 56,693 of record ML830652.1, on the reverse strand, counting down.
TCCCAAGGTACTCTAGTACATTCCAATGAATGTGAATGGATGAGTTGAAGTCGAACATTCATGGAATCATTCGATCAGAGGTCAATGATGTAAATCCACTGTCAGATGTGAGGAGGCTTGCCATTGATGCATGCAGGTCCCAAAGTACTAACTAGTTTCTAAGTCTAATTCCTGGATAATGTGTTGAAGTTGACATGAATAGGCTCGTCGAAGGAGGGCCTTGATGTATCCCCCATCAACGACACGAAATCGACATAGAGATGTAATTGGTAGATCAAATGAACGTGGACTGACATGGGTATTGAGACAAAATATTTGTGATGGCTGACTCTCGAGGCGAATACTTCCCTTGAACATTGAGGCACGACAACAGAAAAATGACATGGACCAAAGATTTATGATACAGTGGATGCTGTGACTTACGTTAGGCGACCCAAAGGAGTGAAAGAAACTCAAAGGATTGGCTCAGTGCAGAGGTTCAACAGATTATAATGTGTGCAAAAGACAAAGTGTCGTGTTCAAGGGCGACTCTAAGAATCACTTGGTAATGTTCTCAAGAGACCACTTGGCTTGTTTCTTTCAAATTTTCCCCCATCCAGATAGACGAGTACCTCTTTTTAATTTAACAAGCTCAAGGAGGGTAACACATGCTCGATATAACTCACCTTCGGTAAGTTCCTCTTCCTTTGTTTAATGAACTGGAAGAAGTAAGGGTTCGGTCCCATATGGGCCTGTTAATGTTTTGTTTAGCGAGTCCAAAGACATAAAACTTGAAGGTTTTTCATGATTATAGAGTCTGGAAAAACACTTAAAAGAGAACTCTCTCAGTTCCTTTTTCGTAAAGTAGTCTGATGAGATCGAAAAAGAGATAAACTATCACTCAACAGACGTTTTTCTTCAAATACTTTAATGAGCGTGAAGAGAATAAGGTCGCTCGGTAATCTTTTCATATTTAGAGAGTCTGAAAAGAACTTAAAGGTGACTCCAGCGTTGTCCTTTTTCGTAATGTTAGTCTCGCGAGGCTGAAAAAGAGATAAATTATCACTCAAAAGATTCCCTCTCAAACCGTTTAACGAGTGGGAAAGGAAGCAAGATCACTCGGCAATATTTTCATGTTTAGAGAGCCTGAGAAGAGCTTAAAGGAGAGTCTAGGGGGTTCCTTTTTCATGTATCCATACAGGTCCAAAAAAGAGATAAAAGTCTACCCGGGTATATTCTCATGTATTTACGAGCACGAGAAAGAACAAAGACTAAGTTCGGTATGCCCCCATCTTGAAAGCTAGTGGCTTAACTCCAGAAAGATAATCAAAGGATGGAGACATGCCCCCCAAGCTTTGATTCATTCACCAAAGGGTGGATGAAAAGAAGGTTCAAGAGAGGTGATTGTTTCATTTTTTAATGATCTTGACACAGGAAAAGAACTATGCTCAAGGCCTCTGTTTCATTTTTTAACAAGCTTGCCACAAAAAAAAGAAACTTTTCTCGTGGTTTCGTCCGGATCATGGCTTCCAGGAGGATAATGCTCTGGAAGGGTACCATGTCAATGGAGAAAATGTGGTCATGGCCTCCAGGAGATCTTCGCTGGATGGAAGAGAATCACTCGAGAAGGAACACATGTCGAGGGTCGTGACAAGGGTAAGGAGATCGGGCTCCAATAACCCTATTGAAGAGATCACCATGTCCACTACCGGATCCAAATCATCGAAAGTTGAGGTCATGGGAGACAATGCCACATAATTGACATGCGGCGGGGGCGATACTATCTGCATATAAGAACCACTTAGGGAGGTAACCCAGTCGGGGCCGATGAATGAAAGTTGATTAATAGTCATAATTCTTCCATCGCGAGGGAAAGATATCACACAGAAAAGGGTGGATACAAGAGCCTTCATAGCATAGACATAATCCTACCCAAGGAGTAAAGAGAAATCCAAGGGGTCTCGGACTACCATGACATCAATAAAGACAATTTTCCCTCCCAAAGTTATAGGAATCTGAGGAAGGATCCCTAAAGGTTGACTAGTTCTTCTGTTAAAAGCTAACAGATTCTGTGTAACTGGTGCAAGCTACGGACAACCCAAAGCATACCAAGCCACATAAGACAAAATACTAACGGACGCACCTTCATCTATCAGTGTTTGAGGAACGTCCCGACCACGAACCTGTACTATAATATAGAAAGGAACGTGAGAGGGAAGACGAGGTCTAGTTAGCGCACCCCAATAAAAAAGGATGGCTTCGATACTTGGAGGGGGTTTCACATGAGAAGGAGGAATGTCCCCCGACACGGTAGAGTCTGTATTAACGAGAAAAACATGGGAAGTATCGGGTTTACTCTCTAGAAGGGGAGTAGGATCGACTGATGATTGGATCGGATCAACCAATGGTGGACTTGGATAGACCACTTTAGCACTCTTCAGAGGAAGAGTGGGACTGACCGAGGAAGGGACTGGATTAGTCACTTTGACATTCCTCAATAGAGGAATGGGATCGACTGATGGCGAAATTGGATCGACCACTTTGGCACTCTTTAGAGGAAGAGTGGGATTGACCGAGGAAGGGACTGGATTAGTCACTTTGACATTCCTCAAGGGAGGAATGGGATCGACCGATGGCAAAACTGGATCGACCACTTGAGTTTCATTCTCCAAGGGAAGAATGAGGTCGACGGGTGGAAACGGATCGATCACTTTGGTGTCACTCTCTAACAGGAGAGTGGGATTGACCAAGGATGAAAATAGGTCGACCACTTTGGTGTCACTCTTTTGATGAAGAGTGGGGCTGATCGATGACGGAACTGGATCAACGACTTGGGTTCGTGGTTCAATCAAGGAGGAAACCAGATTGACCACCTGATCAACTGGACTGACCGGGGATGGAACCGGATTAACTAGTCCATCAACCAACGATGGGTCGGAGGAAAGCTTACGATAACCTTTTGGAAGTTGAAGTTTTTCCAAAAGAGAAGAAGCCTCATCCATGTGAGGACAAAGGTGAGAGTAATGATTACCTTTACATAACATGCAAGGGAACTTGACAATTTGCTTCTTCTTACCAACCTGAACATCACTAGTTGACGAGGTATCATCGACATGACCAACAGAGGCCAATGACGTGGAGGACCACATTTCTAAGACCTGGGTAAGACTGGGGCAATCCCTCAGAAAGTGGTCACTCTTACAAAGACTACAAGGGAATCTGGGTTTTTGATTCTTCCTTTTAATCTTGTTTACCTCATCAACACTCCCAGTACTATTAACAGTAACTGGTTGCTTAGAGCCAACATCTGATTTTGTTGGGGTCTTTGTCCTTTTCAGGTTCTTCTTCTTCTTCTCTTTCCATTTCTTCTTCTTCTGATCAACCTGGCTACTTGCTTTAGAGATTTCACTAGGAAAAGAAGGAGAAATGGAAGGAGACTTGATGGATGAAGAAGGTGAAAAGTCGACGTGAGGTTGATGTGTGGGTGGTGTATTGACATCCAAAGTATTAGGTGCAATTGAAACATTGGGAGGATTCAGGATCACCAGAGTGGGGAACAACCAAACTGGTAATCCAATAGTGAGTCCTGGAAGACTTAGTGTGGCAACATATGGAGGACCAAAGTTTCCAAATGAAGGAAAGGTATAAGGTTCCCCAGGAGAAGGGGTTCCTCCATTGGTACTCCCAGGA
>ML830652.1:37888-52974 GCA_009831015.1 Picea engelmannii | reverse complement strand
CCCGAGTGAGTTTGACCAACGTCTGTTCCAGGTACAGTGAGACTTCCCTTCACCGTCACCTTGTGTGAGACCCTAAAGATTGTGGCTACTAAGGTCACCAACTCGTAGTCAACCCCTGGGTGGGTACAGTCGACAGTCCAGTCGGAACGTATGGGCAGGATAACAGGTTCAAAATCAGCTTGAAAGGCTCCCACACATAATCGTGGGTATACCTTCTAGTGACCCCCAATATACGATCTGACCACTACAAACAATTGAACCACAGAGGGATAATCTCCGTAACTCACCCGAATGCGACCTCGTGCGTAACCCCTGTGTGAGAGGGGGATCCCAGCAAGCCAATACGACAATTGGATTTGACTCTCCCTACCGTAAGATACTAAGTTTGTTTGATATCTTTGGAAAGTTATCCTTTCAACCTATTCCAAATCCCTACACCTTAAACTAATGTAGGTTTTCTAACAAAGATGTAAAAAGTCTGATAAATTTTAGTTAAGCGTTGATTTTAAAGGCTGTTGTTTACTCAGAGGGTGTACAAAAGTGAAACTGATGGAATGATGACTCAATTCCCAAAAATATGCATGAAATATGATAAGAAATCGTTTCTTTTCAATGAATACCTATTTAAGGGAAAGAGGAAGAGTCGTTTTCACTATCAAACACTTGATAAGGAATGCCCTCATTCAATTTTGTTCTCAATCAAATCCAATATGATGCTACAACGTTTCAGAAATGCAAACTAATATGCAAACTTAATCATTAAGATGTACTTTTGTCGTTTATCATGCGAATGGTGATCAATTCAATGAAAAACTTGTTCTGCCAACTACCCTTTCAGATCAAGGAGATTCAGACAAGAATATGCAGATTTCGCACAAACAACACACCCTTTTGTAATCAAACAAGAGAAAGAAAATAAAAAATGCAAAAGGAAGGAGAAAGAGATTGGATCATATGACCTCAAAGAACCAAATGAGGAGAGTTACATACTTCAAATGTCCTTCACTAGAGTTCTCGCTTAGTCGGATAGGAGAGAAGAAAGCAGGGGATCAATTTCAAGCTTTCAACAACAAAAAATCAAAAATAAGGGAGAAGGGAATAAAATCTGAAAAATAAGGTGTTTACTTCTCAATATGAAGCATGTCAAAGGTCAAAGGAAGAATCATTAAATCATGAAGCGGCTCAGCAAGTGAAAAAACAGGGTTTGGACCTTCAAAAATTGCAATTTTTGAAGATATTTTGGGAAAAAAAGGGCTAGCGCTCTAGTATAAGGGCCACCAGAGCATTATAAAGATCTTTCCACCAGCTTAAGGGAGCGTTGGCACTCTGCTACCATGGGCAGCGGGGTGCCAAGCTCAAAAAACTCACAAAAAAGTCCAAAAACCCAAAATTTTGATCAAATTTTGACAATCAGGCTGAGTGTGATGGGGTAAAGAGTCAATCAGCAAGTGCGATCAAATAAATGGAGTGAACAAGGTCTGAAAACAATCAAGTAAGACAAGGTCTTATGAGGAAAAATCAAAACTAAAAGTTTCGACTCGAATATCCCTAGTGGAGTCGCTAGTTTCTGTTGAAGGAAAATCTCCCTGCGGACAGGTAGATCTCCTCTTGAGAGCTAGACTCTTAACTCTTAATACAAAAGACACTTAACATGGACACTAACTTCCTTTCAGATCTATACAAACTAATGCATAAGGAGGAAGGAGAAAAGAAGTACCTTTTACCGGTGTTTGTCCCTGCACGCTCCGAGTTGAGCTCCGATCTTTCACTCCTCGATGAGCCCTGTAGACAAACAATAGTGCAACCACTTCCTACTCTATTGATATTAACTTGAAAATAGATCTATCTATAAGAGATAAGTTCATGTAAGATTAAACACAAACTAGAAAGAAATAGGCCAAGCGTGTCATATTAATGAGAACAATGACAGAAGTAGCTTACAATCGTAGATGCGAATGTGACAGCTTCGTCAAGTCCCCTTTGTATAAACCTTGCTCAAAAGATACACGATCCGGATGACAACAACTTTACTGATTACTTTCCTCCAGTTCACTATGTGTTTCCTATGAGATCATAGGTTTCATGCTGGCAATTCTTCCCTTGTTCCAACACCACTTATGAGATCATAAGTTTGGTGTGATTCTCCTTTTCCAGTCCTCTTTCACCATTAGAAAGATTTGCTTATATATCCTTGGAGAGGCTTTAACCACTTGAGATATCCTTGGGGAATTTGAGGATTTCCCTCCTTGAACCAAGGATCTTATCCTAAGATCATGGCTGAACTAGGAATTCGAATGCAATAGCCTTCCAAGATTGAAAGATCCTCCCCTTATTCTCCTCAACAGATCAACAACTGCCTAGATTAGACAACGCTCCCTCAAAAGGGGCATTAGGGCGCTATAGCGCTCCCTAGTAGGCTCAAGGGGGGCGCCAACGCTCCAAAGATCTATAACGCTCCTTCAGACGGGCAATTTGGTGTTATAACGCTCCCTAGCACCTTGTATGGGAGTGCCAACGCTCCTAAGGGTGATATAGGGGAGCGCTCTCCTCTAAAACCTTAGTTTGAAAGCTCCTTTAAGGTGGAAAGAGATACCTGACTTCAGTTAACCATCCCTCTTCCTCCTGATTAAGTGTTTGAGGCATTTTAAGTGTCTCCTCAGTGTCGTCATCATGGAAGTATGCTTTGCTTGATACTTGCGACACTTGTGAGCAACATGCGACACTTGCGATACTTGTGAGCAACATGCGACACTTGCGACACTTGCCAAAGTGAGTAATGTTGATGTGTAACACCATCTGTTGCCAAAATTAGAAACTTGTCGTCAAACGTAATTTCAATAATTGTGGTGTCTAGTTCTCGTGTTATCCATTCTTTATAATCAGAATCACCTACACTACTTTCTCCTATGGGATATGATGGACTTGAGCCATCCCTACACTACTTTCTCCTATGGGATATGATTCTAATTTCATAGCAATTTCTAGAGCTTTTTCCTGCGTAACAATCTTTTGTTGCATCAAAGGGCAGCGTATGTGTAGCAAAAAACTTGCGATAAACACAATGCCAATAAAGGCATCATAGGGGAACACAACTTCGATAAATAAATGATGCAAAAAGTGTTATTTTAGACATTAGTTATGCTTATAAGAACCCCAACTCCCTAGAGTTGAGCGGGGAATTATTCTTGTGATAACATTCGGTTGTTATTGTCAATTTCAGAACTCTGCAATATAATTTCCTTTTCTATTCATGTTTGTGTGATGGTGTGTTGAACATTTGTGCTATTTTGATTTCTTAGATCAATTCCTTGTCTAAGGGGGCAGGGTCCTCTCCTTAGCTAGGTATTGCATGTATATTAAAAATTAGGATCTAACATTTCAATTATGTTCATTTTATTCTGTAGTTGTTTTGTTTTCTTAATTTGCTACAATTCCATATTCGTAGAACAATTCATTATAACTCAAATGTGGTTAATGCTCTGTTTCCTTATAACATGGGTTTTGCAATCTTTAGCTACAACTTGGTGTTGATTCAATCCTTGTAAGTTTGCAATCACATGAGCTACTACATGTCTTGTTGTTCGCATCAATGTAGCCTTTGTGTTGTAGTTTTGTGGCTACAACTTCTGTTGCCGCAACTTGCATTGTTACAACCTTTTGGGTTATAGCTTTATTGTTGCAATTTACATTGTTTCAACTCGCATCACTGTAAATGTTTTTCTGAAAATCACATTGTTTCAACTCACATTGTTGTAACTTTTGTCCTGCAAATTCGTTGCTAAAACTCTGCTCGCAACTTTACTTTATTTTTCTTTCATTCAGAGTTATTGTAGATTTATTCTTCAATAGTTTGGGATTGATATTCTTTTGATTTCATGATCGTCATTGTATGTATGAGCATACAATCATTATAACAATTCCATATCATCATTATAATACTTGAGCAAGTCACCATTAGTATAACTTTACTTTCCGCAAGTGTGATTTACTTTCTGCAAGTGTGATTTACTTTCTGTAAGGGTGATTTATTTTCTACAAGTCTGATTTATTTTCCGCAAGTGTTTCTTTCTATCTCTAGCCTTTCTACTTGTTAAAAATGTCAAGTATATCTTGTCTAGGATATGATACTATAGCCCTAAAGTGATAACACTTTAGTAGTTTCATCCTAGTTGCTTGTTGCATAATATACTTTCAATAGTCCAAGGATGAAAGATTCGTAGGGCCTAAAAGTTATTACTCTCTAGTGAATTTATCTTCAAGACTTGGATGTTAGAGGCCTTGAAGTGCCAACACCTTTAGCATTCATTTCTTTTTCTTTGAAAAGTATTATCATTGCTATTTTATCCAAGTTGTACTGCTACTGTTATTGACTCCATAAACCCTAAAGGCACTAGTTTTATTTCTTCTTTCTTGTTGAAGGAGTGATCAAACAATTCTAATCTTTTTTTTCAATCATACACTAACTAATCCTAACACTGATTTGTCTTATGGATTTGATGCTCCTGTATTCAAATATTATTGCAAGGCTAGACATTCTTTCTTATGATTACCCTTGGTTATACAATTAGTGCACCATACATTCTCGCGCTTTTTTTTTTTTCCATTAGAAATCTATTGTATCTGGATCATCAACACATCTAACTACGACTGGACTTGAGCCATCCCTGCACTACTTTCTCCTATGAGAGATGATTCTAATTTCATAGCAATTTCCAAAGCTTTTTCCTACACAACAATCTTTTGTTGCATCAAAAGGCAGCGTATGTGCAACAAAAAACTTGTGATAAACACAATACCAATAAAGACATCGTAGGGGAACACAACTTCGATAAAGAAACAATGAAAAAAGTGTTACACATAGTATTATGGTGGTCTTCAGTATTTAGAGATGCTAAGGAATATTGCAAATGCTGCAACATTTGCCAACGTATTGGAAAACCTTGCCGACAAGATGAACCACCTCTATTCTTGATCACAGTGCTAGAAATGTTCGATAGATGGGATATTGAATTCATGGGACCAATCAGCCCCCCTGTGCACCATATGAGCGCACGCTACATTATTACTACCACAAATTATTGACACATTGGTCAAAAGTTGCATCAGTAAAATATTGTATTGTAGAAAATACCACATGTTTCATATTTGAGATCATCATCACAAGCTTTGGATACACAAAAGTGTTAATGAGTGATTAATGCATGCAATTCTTGAATGACACTCTTTGCGTACTCACTGAATAATTTATGATCCATCACCAAAAGAGTAATCTACATCACCCACAAGCCAACAATATAGTTGAATCATTCAATAATATACTAAAGCATGACCTAAATAATGTTTGTAATGTGCAACATGATGACTGAGATTGGTGGATTCCAACAATACTCTAGGTGTATAGAACAACCTGTAAACTGTTGACTAATGATACACCCTTTAGGTTAGTCTATGGAAAGGAGGTCGTAATGCCCTTTGCATTTTTCGTCCCAAGTTTGTGCATTGTCATCGCCACATAGATGTCTGATGATGAATCCCTTAATATCTTAGAGTTGAAAAACTTATTAACGCTATGGACAATATGAACCATTAAAAATAGCAATAAAGTTACATACATTTTTTTTTATGTAATTACATAACAAATTGTAATCATTATATATGTCTTTCAAAACTATATATACATAAAGCATAAACACATAATAAAAAAAAACAAGTGTATATATATTTCAAAAGCAATATATATGATGTAAAAGCAACACTTTAAGTATAATATAATATACTAAACACTAACATTTCAAATATATTTTTGAATAAACAAGTGCTTAAACTTAAAGGGATAAAAAACCAACATATATTTCAATATGAATGACTTGTTACAATGAATAAACTTCAACATTAGAATGTATGGAGGTGTTCCTCAACATAAGGAGGAGGTTTCAGAGAATGTTAAAACATTGTGCCACGACGGCCTAGAAAATAAATTGATAATGGCACCAGTGAGTATTCTAACCTATTGGTCCTTTAATTCCTTCATTTGTAAGTGTTGGAATTGCACTATGAAAAGTCACTTTAAATTACTGGTCCTTGTAATTCCTTCATTTGTAAGTGTTGGAATTGCACTTTGAAAAGTCACTTTAACATTCCTTCATTTGTAAGTGTTGTAATTGCACTATGAAAAGTGTTGAAGTTGTATTATCATTGCAGTTATATCGTCCTGGGATTTTCTGGCTACTGCTACCTCTACAAGCTCTTTGCAAGCAGCTAGAGGAGCTCCACCGTGCTCCTGGCTACTGCTACCTCTACAAGCTCTTTGCAAGCATCTAGGGAATTTGTTGGGCCATATAGTATACCGAGAAGGAGTATTGGTAGATCCATCCAAAGTTGCAGCCATTGTGAATATGCCGCCACCCACGAGTGCTAAGCAGTTGTGCTCCACGTTGGGACACATAGGTTACTATCGCAGGTTCATCCGAAGATATTCCAACATTACTGCACCTCTGGAAAACCTATTGAAAAAGGCTAAAACGTTCCAATGGACTCCCAAATGTGATAAAGACTTTGAGACACTTAAGGAGAAACTCATCAAAACACCGATTCTGATATTCCCAAACAGGGGGAATGTATTTCATGTCCATGTAGATGCTTCAGGAATTTCCTTAGGAGCCATATTAACACAACCTGGATATGGAGATATGGATCACCCTATCTATTTTGTGAGTTAGAAGTTATCGCAAGCAGAACACAACTATAGAAAGGGAGGGTTTGGCCATGATTTATGCTTTGTAGAAATTTAGGCATTATTTGTTCGAGTCTCATTTCAAATTCTTCATTGATCATTCTGCATTGAAATATCTAGTTAACAAACCTGTGTTGGAAGGGAGAATTTGTAGATGGTTGCTTCTATTTTAGGAATTTTCCTTTGAAGTTATCATCAATCCGGGAAGATGCAACGTAGGACCTGATCACCTGTCCAGGTTAGAGTCAAGGGAAAGTGGCGGAGCGGTTGATGATCAGCTCCCAGATGCAGATTTGTTCAAGATTGAGGCCATATCAGAATACCCGGAGGACATAACAATATTTCTTAATACAAGGGTCTTTCTTGAAACCTATTCTACAACCCGGAAACTCCATATGGTTTCTAGAGCAACAAATTACCAGCTAATCGTCGGATAGTTGTATAAACTAGGACTAGACAACATTCTCATATGGTGTGTCTTGGATCATGAAAGGCAAGATATACTCTGGGAATTCCATAATGGAGTTGCAGGAGGCCACGTAGGAGGAAAGTCCACAACATAGAAAGTTCTACAGATAGGACTTTGGTGGGCAACACTCTTCAAGGATGCAAAAGTATATGCTAGGTCATGTGATATTTGTCAACGCATGGGCAAGCCGTCATGCCGAGACGAACTACCTCTACAACTAGTTAGAGATCTACAAGAATTTGAGAAAGGGACAATTGACTTCATTGGAACAAACAACCCCACAACCAAACATTCAAAGGTTAGGTACATCATTACCATGACTGATTACCTTACCCGTTGGGTAGAAGCAAAAACTGTACAGGACTATTCAATAGACACTGCTACCAGGTTCATTTTCAAGAATATCATTACTCGGTTCATATGTCCCAAGAGCCTGGCCAATGATTAGGGAGATCATTTCATTAGCATCACTATAGCAACACTTACAACATAATTTCTGATTCAACATCACAAGAGCAGTCCATACCACCCACAGGCCAATGGAACAGTCGAAGCCTTCAACAAAATCCTGGAAAGGGGACTAACAAAGGTCTATTGCATGAACCAGGAGGACTGGGAGACCGAGTTCTAGCTGTACTATGGGCTTACAGGACAACCACAAAGAAAATCCACAAGTACACAATGTTCCATTTGGTTTATGGGAGAGAGGCAATGGTGCCTAAAGAGTTCATCACTCCAAGTTTGTATATTGCACAAGTCACACGCATGACAGAAGAGGAATCCATTGCACAAATACTTACAAAACTACAAGAACTCGAGGAGACCAGATTTCTCACAGAATTTCATCAGTTGGTTGAAAAAGAAAGACAACAAGCTTGGCATGACAGGCACATTAAGACCAAGGTATTCACGCAAGGAGACAAGGTGCTACTCTACGATAGCCGGTACCAGAAGCATCCTAGAAAGATGCGTATGCATTGGTTGGGACCATTCATGATCGTGGAGATCTGACCATCAGGAGCAGTCAGACTCGTGCAACTGGATGGTTTGTTGCGACCAGGATGGGTGAATGGTGCTCGCCTAAAGCCCTACCTGTCTCAAAATTGAGAAAGAGGGACTGTCGCTCTAGTCCAAAAGAGCTTGTACAATAGTTAGATTTGAATTTTTTTGAAATTTTTGTAAGTTCAGTAATAAAGTCAATATGCACAGTGGTGTGCCATGACACATAGTTCATTTTATGATTAAGTGTTGTTTGATATGGAACTAATGACTCAACAGTGCAGGATCCAAAGCTTAAGAGAATCCATTAATGACAGTCATAAGATGACAAGGACAACCTCTATGGTCGGAGAAAGGATGCATCCGAATACAATCTGAATCCATATGCCACGCGAAATTAGTCTAGCCACAACCTTTATTTCCATTTCGGTACCACATCTGAAGTTCGTTAAGCCATAAAGCCATGTTATGCAAAGATTCCATTGAATTTCATGCCCGGATACCCAACCGTCAAACGAAAAGGTATGAAATCAGCCACGTCCCTATTCCACTCATGCAAATAAGTAAATGTCAGAATCACCCAATAGGATTTACCCTATTAAACTGTCCCGTCAGACAACTTAGATCCCGTTGCATCCATACAGTCATGATGAACAACAGTTATTGCTAAAAACTGTGAGTTAAGCCAAGTATAATCCCATGAGAACTCACCCACAAATGCATCGTTTCCAAAATAAGCATAACCATTTATGAATTTAGTAGAGAGAACCAACCTATACCATTGTGAAATCCATAGTCCTTAGCTTGTTACAGAAGCCTGAATGTCGAGAGCCACAACCAGCCAAAGTGCCATGTCGAAAGAAGCGGTACCAGAGGAGCCCTGTGACCCCCGGGTTGAGGTCATGGGCGATCTCAAAGGGAAAGTGAAGCATGTTAAGCTCCTCGACCTTGACCTCACATATTTAGTCTTGTTCCCACAAATGCACATCGATGTATTTTGGGAGATGGCCCTAGATGGAATCAGAGGTATGCAGTTTATGCCAAAAGAAGACTTCATCAACTTATTCAATTCGACCATCATGAACTTGAGAGACCTGCCAATCTTTGGAACCATGGGTGAGATTGCGCGATGCATGGAATTATTGATAAGCAGGGTGCATGACAAAAGTCTATGGTTGGATAAGCGGTATCCAATCCATGCTAAAGACATCCAACAACTTACTGGACTATCCTCCCAAGGAGAGGATGTGTTGAAAGGATTCCAAGGCCCCGGTAAACACGGGAAAAAGAAAAGTGAGCTTAGCTTGTACGATAAATTCAATACAAAGTGGGGAGGATGCACATCAGTAATCAAACCAGTACTACCCGAAACAGTCTGGACTGGATTTTACATCATAGCCAACAAGGTTATGAGATCATACTACAAGGGAGAATGCACTCTATATGCATTATCAGTCACCGAATTTTGTGCCAATGGAGCAGTGTTTAATTGGTGTAGTTACCTGCTGGAGGAACTACTGGTAGCTTGTGAGGAAGCATAGAAGAAGGGAGGAACCTTCACTTATGGATACCTGCTTGTGGTATTCACAATGTTCAAATGGAAGCCACCTATGGGCAGACAACCGACAATACCAGATAAGGGATGCATGGCGAAGATGTTCGAGCCATGGGAGTCCAGACCAGACTTGGAGAATATAGCCTTCAACAACGCAACATTTGACAAATGGTATAATGGTCTGATAGACACAACATAGAGGTTACACATCCCACAGGAGATTCTCAACTACAATATGAGAAATATCGCCTTCAGCATGAACCGACACCATACATTTGTCTGGCCGAGACATGTTAGCAGGGAACATTTACACACAAGGATTCTATTGGTATATCTGGACGAGGAGGCCTTTGATAGAGAAGTCATGTCATGGCCAGGAGTCAAACGAAATCCCTGTAAGTTGGGGATGCATTACACGTTGCCTATGGAGCTGCTGAAGAAAAAATACAAGGAAGCAAGAGAAGGACAGAGCTCAGGCCCAGAGCTGAAGAAGCCAGACGCTCTAATACACTCAGACTCCAAGGAGGAAGAAGAGATACTGTTGTTAGAGCGGAGGAAAAGATTGACCCTCTGTCAGCTGCCAAATGATGTCATGTTGTCAGGTGCAGATGTTAACCAGATCTTGGATGTTGTGTTCAGTACGGAACCATAGGTGAAGAGGCCCAAAACTAGGGTCTCATCGAACAAACCTCTGAACCCCCAACCCCTTGCATCAGCCTCCCCCCACACCCGCGCAACGGTCAAAGCCACCACTATCATTGATATTCAGGATGACCTGGATCTTGAAACACTTTCATCCACATTCGTCACCGAGCACCCTCCATCACCCCCACCACCCCAATCACCAAACCTTGCCACCACCAGTCGACCCAAGAACACAACCCCAGAGTCGATGCAACTCAATCAACCATAAATAGTGGAGCGAGGACTCCCAGGAATAACCTAAGAGTCACCAAAACCGACACCAGAAGTTTTTGGTCCAGACCCCAAAGCATTAGAGCCGAGCATGCAATTGAATGATCCGAATCTAGACACCCAAGAACAACAACTTGAGTCTTTGGCACAAAAAAAGACACCCGAATTAGAGAGGAGTCGGAAGTCGAAAGAAACCAACAAATCATCTCAGCCAAGGGTGAAGGTGCCCAAGAAATCAAGGTGCATGAAGCAAAAGCACCAGAGATACCAGATGCTCAGAATGAAATAGAATCAACAATCGGGCAGGATACGACATCCGCATGAGCACAAATGGAGTGGGTCCTCCAAAACCCTCATCAATGCATCAAATTGATGCAACTCTGCATAGCCAGAACAAAGGTCCTGACTCTTTTTCCCACAATGCTAAGATTGAGGATCGCACCAGCGCCACTAACGGAGGAGGAGGTAGAAACCCGCTCAGACCATTCAACGACTAGTGGACTTCCACTCCAAACATGAGCACCCAGTGACACATCTCCTTCATCCACCGACCTGGTACAGTGGCTAGCGACACAATTATTTGGACTAATCCAAGCATCAACAAACAAATTAGAGAAAAGGCTCCAGGAGGCCAAGAGATCCGCCGAGGTTGCAAGGAAGGAAGAGTTCATCGTGCAAACATGGAGGATACATCAAGAGCATGACAAACTCCAAGTCCAACACAAACTAGAAAAAGTGCAGGAAAGACTTGCTGAAGCCTGTCTGGAGATTTGAAAGGTTGTGCATGACCTACCTGAAGCTAATGAGGTCAGCAAGCCAGAGCAACAGATCGAGCTGCTACAAGAAGCATGGACATAAATTGATACTCATGCTGGGAAGCTGGAAGAAAAGCTACAACAGGTCCAACAGGAAGCAGAGCATCAGCCTCAGCAGCTGCAAGAACAAATGCAGAAAATAATATTGCAAGGAAATAACGCCCAAGCAACACTGCACAAGCACACAACGGAATGCACCAAAATCTTCAGGGAAGTCAGCGACTGGATGAGCATCATCAATCGACAAAACCAAGTCTTGGAGGAGGTGCGCACAAAGATCCAAGTGCTGAACAAAGAATTTGCAGCCACAATGGACCCCATAGAGAAACAACATAAGTTTGACCAAATCTAACAGAGCGACAACGGATTGAATTCACTCTTTGAGGCACAGTCCGTAGCCAAGAAGGAGCTGCATGAATTTCGACCTGTAATTCATACAACCTACATGAAAATGCATCAAGTTGATGCAACAATAGATTCTGAGTGGAACTTGTTGGTTGAGGACAAGCCAAAGGAATATAGCAAAGAGACGACTCAATAGTTTCTTGCAGAGGCATCACTCCTCGCCCAAAATTGGCAGGACAAATTTGGAAGCTTTCAAGGAGTGAAACAATGAGCCTTAGAGTTAGTACCAGAGTTGGGTCCTTCATTTAAAGAGGTAAAATAAGAGAAAGAAAAAACAAAAGAGCCCAAGGAAGAAGAAAAGAAGGACAAGGGAAAAAAATAGATGCTCCTGGAGGATGTGAAAGAACCAAGCGCTTGAATCGAGGGCGAGTCAAGGATTGTGGCTGGAGCCTGTTGGGCCCTTCATTTTTGGGATAAGGAATTGCACAAGTTTTGACTGAGAACGAGTTGCACAAGCTTTATTAGAGGCCTAGAAAAAGAGCAACAAAAAGCAGTTTCGAAAGTTAGCGCAACACCAACTAAGAAACAAATAGTTGCAACAGAACAAGAAAGTGTGCAAGCCGAGAAGGAAGACACAACCCAACTTATGTATAGGGATAAACATAATTGTAAAAAGGTTGGTTGGTTAGTCAGGATGTGGTTGAGCCGATTGATTTAGTCATTCTTTTTGTTGTTACCCTGTCATATTAGTTGTTGATTATTGTAAGTCGAGTTAAGTCCAGTACTGAGTCTGTAATGAATGGGATCTA
Source organism: Picea engelmannii (assembly GCA_009831015.1). Taxonomy (NCBI): domain Eukaryota; kingdom Viridiplantae; phylum Streptophyta; class Pinopsida; order Pinales; family Pinaceae; genus Picea; species Picea engelmannii. Next base: position 40,334 of record ML830652.1, on the reverse strand, counting down.
TCAGTTTTGAGAATTGGAGATCTGCGACCTGATTCTAGAGCCAAGAGTCTGTACAATGCATTACTGTGTAATTTAGAGTCTGTAATCAGAGAAGGATTCTAAAGATAATATGAAGAAGGACCCAAAATTTCAAATATGATGAGTCTCTATGTGTTTACTTATGCATTTCAGTGTTTCCTTATGGCTTATGAGTTCTATTTGATGGTTCTACATTTAAATGCTTTCTAGCAATGTAAGTAGGTTCAATTCTTGCACATGTATGTTTCAGATCTATTCATGTCTCTTGTGCAAGATCAAGAATGAGTCCAGAAGGCTCTATGGATCCTCCTAAGTCTTTTCCCTACCCTTCCTTATCTATCCATCTTAGTAGCGCTTCGGGTGAGACTTCTTCTCTTCGAAGGAGATGAAAATGCCAACGCTCTAGACTACACGGTACCTTTTGTTGGTAACTTGAGAAGGACCTTGGTCTAATCAAACTCGTGCCAACACCCTCCTTAGTTAGGTATTGTTGTATATTAAAATGTAGGATCTAACATTTTGATTCTGTTCATTTTATTATGTAGTTGTTTTGTTTTCTTAATTTGCTACAATTCCATATTCGTAGAACAATTCATTACAATTCAAATGTGGTTAATGTTTCGTTTCCTTATAACATGGGTTTTGCAATCTTAAGTTGCATCTTGGTGTTGATTAAATCCTTGTAATTTTGCAATCACATCCGCTACTACAAGTCCTATTGTTCACATCGATGTAGCCTTTGTGTTGTATCTTTGTGGCTACAACTTTTGTTGTCACAACTTGCATTGTTACAACCTTTTGTGTTATATATTTGTTACTGCAATTCATGTTGTTGCAACTCGCATCACTGTAACTTTTGTGCTGCAAATCATGTTGTTGCAACTCACATCATTGTAACTTTTGTGCTACAACTTTGTTGCTACAACTCCGCTCACAGCTTTACTTTATTTTGCTTTCATTCTATGTTATGGTAGATTCATTCTTCAACAATTTTGGATTGATATTCTTTTGATTTGTAACATTAGAAGTACTACAACCCTTTAGTAATTACAACACTGCAACTTGCATATACAGTGCACAATAGATAATAAAAACAAAATTTCAAAGATAATTTTAAATAAAAAAGTGTGTATCTATTTCAAAGAAATATATATATGGTGTAAAAGCAACATTTTAATTATAATATAATATACTAAAAACTAACATTTCAAAGATATTTTTGAATAAACAAGTGCGTAAATTTAAAGTGATAAAAAACAACATATATTTCAATATGGACTTGTTACAATGAATAAACTTCAACATAAGGAGAAGCTTTCTTTTCCTTTGACAAGTATTATCATTGTTATTTTCTCCAAGTTGTAATGCTACTGTTATTGATTCCATAAACCCTAAAGGCACTAGTTTTCTTGCTTCTCTCTTGTTGAAGGAGTGATCAAACAATTATACTCTTTTCTTTCAAGCATACACTAACTAATCCTAACACTAATTTAGCTTAGATCACTAATTATATTGTTGCTTTTATAAATGTTTACTACAACCATTTACTAGCAGTAAATTTTATACATAATTGACATTAATTGCTAGCTAATCCATTCACAAATCGCTTGTGACAAGTTATTATCATCCTACATAATTAATGTTATCTTTTCATTGTCTCCTCAAGAATTTATGAGGCTATCATAATTGCATTGTCTATTGTCTTTGGAGGCTTTACTATCATTTTTGTACATGAAATTGCAGTATATATGCTTTTTTGTTCTTGTTCTGGGAAGGTACACAAATTACACTTCTTTGCCTCAATTTCTTAGACATAGACTTTGTTGACTTTGGTGGCTAGTGAGAGGGTGGTATTTCTTAACACAACCTTAGACTACCCATCCCTTTAGGTCACCGGGGATGCCTCCCTTGGGTTGGATTTCCATCCATCCCTAAAAGTGGGGATTTCCTATTGAGGTGACAATGATAAGATATCATGTTTGTTACACCAATCTACTTTACTTGTCTTTGGATTTGGACAAGTATATATTGCACGATAACAAACTCCTCCAAGATTATTATACTATAGAACTCCTCCCTCTAATTATTCTCCTTGGAATCTATAAGCATATGCAATGAACTTTCTCATCATGTCAAATGCATGGAAATCCTTCTCTTCATGTCCTATTGACTTACAAAAGTTGAAAAACAAATTCCTCGCAATACTCTGGTATTTATGCAATTCTTGAATGACACTCTCTGCGTACTAACTGAAGAATTTATGATCCATCACCAAAAGAGTACCCTGGGATACTGTGAGGTATCCAAGGCATACTTGGTCACCGCCATATTGAGATCAGCAGGGACGTGACATTTGATGAAGAAGCTGCACTTAAGAAATCGAGAAGATGCCAGCTTGAAGAGGTATGTGAAGAGGAGCCTGTAAATC